>JAMXBB010000001.1:131403554-131485409 GCA_024138015.1 Lumnitzera littorea | reverse complement strand
ATATAGCTCCCCCCACTTTAACTCAAGTTAAAATCGTTACTGTACTGAAAACTATAATGACAAAATGTTTGAAGAGGATGACTTGGTGTAATTTGTTGTCCACTACTCGATTGCTTTTGCAGAGGACGCTGTATATGAGTGTTTGAGAAGATATGATATTATTGTGTTGTAATAGTAATGATTGATAATGTTCATCACTATAGTCGTAGCTATTTACAAAGTATAAGCTATCATAATCTGTAAAGTAATAGTAATATGTTTGCTTTTAATTTTAAAACACCTAGCTATATGGAGATATTATATAATGATATGATTTAACAATGATGACATAATTCAATATAATATAGTATGTTTTAAGTCTATCTTAAAATATCTTATATAACATTATGTAAGTAGTATAAATCTTAAATTTTTGCTATGTTATATAAGAGTTCGACACGAAAGAGTTAATCGTGGATTATTATAAAATATAGGGAGAAATTCTAAAGAATTCTATAAATTTTGATTTAGATAAGAATTGATCTTCTAAACTTTTAAAATGAAGCTTTTAACTATCTAAATTTTTATAAATTTACAAATAACATCTATAACCCCTTTAAACTTTAATTTTAATTTGTAAATATCTCGTAAATACCTTATAAACCTTGATTTTGGTATATAAATATTTCTTAAATTTTGATTTTAGTGCATAAATACTCCCAAATGCCTTATAGTTTAGGAGGAGTGTTTGCACACTAAAATAAAAGTTTACGGGGTATTTATACACCAAACATAAAATTTAAGGGTTATAGAGGTTGTTTTGTTTGTTTATTAAAGTTTAGGAGGGTTAAAAACCTCATTTTGAAAGTTTTTTGGGGGGGAGGGGGGGTTTGCATTTTCCCCTTAAAATATGAGTGGGCTAAGGATTATAGTGGAATTTTGGTAATTGATTCCTTAATCAATATTAAGGTACAAATGGGGAAATCTAGTAAAAATAGAGTAAGATTTGGGCTTACACCTAGGATATTTCAAAGGATTTGTTAAGTAAACATTATACCAAAAGCTAACTTAAAGGCTGTATAAGAGAGAGATCATATGTGATTTATAATTAGGATAGACTTAGAAGGAAGGTTAGAGGATAACTTTTTTTAGAATTTTAATGTACACTAAATTCAAAGGATAATTTAAAGGATGGCTTAGAGGGTATCTTGTCAAGGAACATAAAATGAAGTTAACTTAGAGGTTGATTCAAAGGATAAATAAATGACCTATGTATAGCTTAGAGAGTTACTCAGAGGATTTATGCTTAAGAAACTTATCATGAAATGACTCAAAAGATAAGGATTAGTACTTCACTATATTTTGAAGTATTATTTCAAAATACATAGAGGTTTTAGTATGTACTTGTTTGTAGTTGTTAGTTGACTCTCTATATGTAGTGTATGTGCTTGTATATTGTTTTGCTGTTGTGAATTACTGAACTCTATGTATTGCTTATTTTATGCCTAATGCTTGATTGAATGGTTTATTGATTGATCATCTCGAAAATGATCTAACTTAAACTTGACTTAATCTTTTAACTTGTTATGTATCACAACTTGCTGGGGAAAACGGTTAGGATTCTTAAACCAAACACAGACCTTTTCAATGAGGATAGCTGAGATGGTCTTTTTCCAACTTTTAGTTGAATAAAGTGACAGAAGAGGATGTAGCAATAAGGTTAGGGGTTATGGTTCGAAGGTTGTCTTGAGTAGAGGGTATTTTCTATTGCATAAGTCTTGATTTAGTTTTGATTCGTACATAAAATGTCAAACTCCTTATCTTGGATTAGAGCTTATGTAATCCTTCTAGTCTAACGACGTACTACGCAATGTCGTGTGATGACATTTGTTTGAACACATATTATATTTAACTAAAACCGCTTAGTTACTCGATTACTTTGTGTTAAATACATATTTTCGTCCTTATCTCACTTATTGAGCAAGTTTTTGTTTATTTCTTATAGTTTATTTTGCAGGTTCAGAGTGAATATATAAGTGTGACATCCAAACCAAAATCTAACATATGGGCTTGAGAGTGAAGATTAAGAAGAATTGGCTAGATACTTGTTCTCATTATTGTCTCTTTTTGTAACTTCAAAGGAAACTACATGGATTTCCTCAGGTGGCTCGATAGTTTCCAATCTTGTGGTTTGTATACTAAGTAACTTATACCTGTGGGTTTTACGATTACTTTTCTGAAAAGTTAAGTTATAAGTTTATTTTATCAGCTATTTCTAAAGATTATTCTATAAGTTTATATTAAATAGGTATTAAATTGAATGTTTCAAAGCGGTTAAGTTGAGTATGCTTGGTGTGGATTAGGTTTATGATAGTAGTTGTAAGGCTAATTTTTACCTTAAGATAGTTTGCATGTTGAGATTGTTGTGACTCCACCTCTTTGGGGTGTGACAATAGTGAATGAGTCAAATTGAACTGAGCTTTTAAAGGCTCAAGCTTGGCTTTTTGTGAGCTTGAGTCGTGCTTTTTTATTGAGCCTACAATTGAAACTCCAGCTCAAATCGTTTATATAAATAAGGTCTGTTTTGGGTTTAAGTTTGGCTCGTTTACTAATTGATCTCGACCTTACTCACAAGCTTAAGTATATAAAATAAATAAATAGATTAACGAGTAGCGAACAAGGATTATGTTATATATCATATATTATCTTATAACATATTATATAAATATTAGTTTTTAGATTGTAATATTTATAATATATATAAAACTTGTAAGCCTATTCACGAAGTTAAATAAGTTGACTAGCGAGTCAAGGTGAGCAGATTTGTGAGCTCGAATTGGTGCTCGAGCTCGACTCATTTACTAATCAAGTTTGAGCTGAGTGGAGTCTAAAGTGAGTCAAGCTCAAGCTAGTCAAGCTCAAGCTAAGTTGAGTTTAAAGCAAGCTAAGATTGAACAGTTTGGTTCATTTAAAGTCTTAAGTAGAGATATCAATTTTCTTAAGCTCCGTAATTAGTTGGGCACGGATGGCTTAAACTATGTTAGTATTCCTATGAAACATTATTTATCTAATATATGGATTAAGTGTCAATAGAAAGAGGCATGTAATAACAAACCAGGAAAAAAAAAAAGGACTCCTTTTAGGACTGACATATTTAAGGCTAATCGTGAGCAATACGAAATGCTAATAAAAGGCTTTCATGAAAATAAATGTAAGAAAAAAGTAATAAAGGGGAAAAAAGAATAGGGTAAGGGAAAATATATATGAGAATAGGAATTACCATAATGAAATCAATTCAAACAAAATATTAATTACAAAAATGTGCGACTGTTCGTATTTTCTGACTGTTTGACTAATCATTGTATCTATTCATTTGTTACATATGTAGCCAAACATCCTAATAGTCACAAGCTCATTAGAAAATGTACGTCACAAGATTCAAAGAAATAAGTTCAAGAGATATGTCATTTTGACGTGTCGACTTGTATCATTCAGGTGCTTATAAAACATTGAGCCATTGCATTTAGTAGTCAATTAATTTCGGATTCTCAACATTTTCTCTCACTCTCCGACCAAGAAAACTCAAATATACTAATTACCAAATTTCTTAAAGTGTTTTATACACAACGATATTGGGATTGCTACCTACCGTTCTTTGAATTAATTGCATCACGAGAGCGATGCACTTTAATTTATCTTAGCAAGCTCAAGAATAGAAGACGTAAAACTGTTTCAAGATGGTAAGTCAACGGACCTCTATGTCCATCAAATTCACACCTATTGATATAGCGCATATTTATATATCGATGCCATGCCAGCATCCTACATAACAGCATTTGTTCGAAACTTCAACATTTAGTAACAACATTCTTAGCCGCGAAAGAATTTATCGGAGAATATATGTTATATATATATATAGTGTGTGTGTGACTATCAATTATTAATAAATATATGGTAATGATATAATAATATAGATTTGAATCCTCTCTATTTATTCTTTCCTTAATTTTACTCAATTTATAAATCGATATTTGAGATTATCTAGATTTTTGAAATATTTTATGATATCATCATGATATTATTATATTTTTTATAATTTTAGCCGTTTAATTTTACTCAATTTATAAATTGATATTTGAGATTATTTAGATTTTTAAAATATTTTATGATATCATCATGATATTATTATATTCTTTATAATTTCAGCCATTTAATTTTACTCAATTTATAAATCGATATTTGAGATTATTTAGATTTTTGAAATATTTTATAAAATCATCATGATATTATTATATTCTTTATAATTTCAACCGTCGATTATATATGGTAACATCTTAACAGGATAAATGAAAATAATTCATTTCCCAATAATACCCATTAAACCTTTTTCCTTCTTTCTTAGATGGCCAGCCAAATTAGTAGGCATGTGCATTGCTATGGTATATATACGTGATTTTTTTTTTTTTCGGTAATAAAGCAAACTACATAGCTATACCTAATTAGCCGAAACTAAACATGCTTCGAGGGGAAATTACATTATTATTATATATACATTAGTATATACCACCACTCTGTATTTAAATACATATATAACTACCTTATAAGAAGTACATGTTTATTCTACGCACACTTACTAGCAAGATACATACATAACCTCAACAAAGTCCAACGTCGTTATTATTAAACCCTACGTAAGGATTTCACGTGCAATATTATTGCACGACTAGCTATCACGTACCATAATACATTATGGCACCTTCTTGGCTATTAGGCAAAGAGGAATTTTCTTATGCATTGCAATTCCTGGAGCAGCTTCAGTATCAACATCTTCTACCTTCATTCCCTGAGGCAGTTCCCAATCAAATGAATACAACAAATTGGCAAGTGCTAATTCCACCATAGCGAACGCCATAGTTGCCCCCGGACAGCCTCTCCGGCCACCACCAAATGCCATAAACCCTAATTCTTGTCCCTTATCCACAGGCTTATCTAGAAACCTCTCAGGGGATGGGGAGAACTCATGAGGATTGTCCCAGCATTCAGGGTCTCTTCCGATTGCCCATGCATTGAAGTACACAAGTGTTTTGGGCTTAATTGCATAACCATTTAATTTGCACCACTGCGTGGTTTCCCTTGGAAGAAGAAGTGGGGCTGGAGGGTTTAATCTCAAGGTTTCTTTAACCACTGCCTTGAGATAAGGAAGTTTTGGAAGATCTTCTTCGTGTACGAAATCTTGTTTTCCAATTAAAAGTCTTAGTTCTCCGTGGACTTTCTTCATGACTCTAGGGTTTTTGATTAATGATGTCATGGCCCAGACTAATGTAGCTGCGTTTGTGTCTGTTGCTCCAACGAATATATTCTGAAAATAAAGAGAGTATGGCACATCAATGCTTACTATGAATTTCACACAACCAATGATTAATTAAAAACAATATTTTTGCTGAATCAAAAGGAGAAGAAAGTACAATATAGTGATTACAAGGAATTTCATATGGATTAAATGTATAAGCAAAAATTTTAAGATGATGTTACTGAAACTGTTTCACGTGCAAATTTTTTGGCAGTTGAAAACTTTCGATAATTTGAATAAAGTTTTCAATATAATATAACTCCAACATGAAGAAATATAGTCGAGCTAAGGCAGAATATATATATATATATATAGGATTTAGTCGGAGCTCACTATATATTAAACAAAGTCCTTTAAAGACCTATCTCTTATATTTAAGGAACCACTTAATAAATTAATAGCTTGTTTGTTATTGTTGGAATTTGTGATAAGAAACTTTATTTTAACTTTTTAAGTGCTCGTGTGATACCAAACCTAAATTGATTACCATATATAAATAAGGTCAGTTGGTTTATGGTGTAAGGTGGATAAAGTAAGATTTCGGTTTCTATCTATCCATTTAAAAATTAGAACCATTGAGGTTTATTTATTTCTTTTTCACCTTTTACAAGTTAAAATATTATTAGTCATTCATGTTAAAATTTGCAATCATGGTATTCAAATTGTAAATTAACATCTTTTGAAATATAAATCATTACAAATACTACTATGGTGAATTACAACAAAATACAAAATAAATAACATACATATAGCAAACCCAAACCATGATATTGACTTAAACTAAAGATTTGAGATATATTTGACCATCTAACTTATGTTGCCTAAAATGATGAGTTATAAGTTAGGCCAAATATGATTTAATTTTATTATATTTGTTAAATCAAATCATATGTACGAGTGATACTACATACGTAATACTTATGATATCATATATATGTATCTATATCTATATCTATATTGCGTGAGTTTTTACGAATTGTTAGGATCATCAGGACTAACACAACTTTTCATCTTTTTGATTTATATTCATTAGTTAACAATTAATTTAATGGTTTAGATTTAATAAAAATAAAATTAAAAGTGAGATAACAGGATGAACTGATTTTATAAAAAATATAGGTACAATTGTAAAAAAATCAAACCTATAATGACGTGGAGGTTCTAAGATAATACCTTTTATTCTTTCATGTGATTCTAAGTCCTAATACCTAATTTGCAGCCTAATGAATGATACAGGTACCAGAGGCCGTGGGAGTCTCATAGGTTTCGGTGACACCCCCAAGTGGAGTATGAATTTGAGAAGAAAAGGGAGTTGTCTTTATATATATTTTATGCTTATCCCTGTAGGTTTTCTACCGCCTTTGCTGTCGCCTAACTAAACCAATATAGGACACGAACTGCTAGGTACGAGACAAATATGCCTTTGCCATCAAGAGTAAGTGATTTAAAATTTGACTACGTGTATCCTCCCCCTAAATAGCAATATGCAAAACAAAACATGTACAAACACACGTGTTGCACAGTTAGCTAGCTGCCTTTTGGCACGTAATTTCACATGGAAATTTTTTTCCCTATACATCGGTGATTATGATCCAATAAGGCACATTTTTTTTTTCCCTTTCGCCTGGAAGATTGATCATTTTTGGATATTAATATAAAAATTACAAAATCATTTTAATTTATCCTATATTGTAAAGTCTTGATATAGAATAGATTATGGGCAAAATTTTTTTACTGTATTTGCGGTTGTTCACATAAAGTTAGATATTGATATATAATAAATATAATAGTTTACAATATATATATATATAAACTTAATTTATAGATAAAATATAGTTATAGCATTAATCATCACATAGTATTTGAATAAGGAATCCTATATATCTAAACTCTACATTATTAGGTAACCCCATCTAATTAATTAGTTACTCGTTAGATCTCAATCAAAATTCGATTCACAGGTAAGAGTAGAGTGTTATATAGTAAATATAATAATATCCACTGTATGGACAAGTTTGAGTTTTTAATTACAATAATTTTGGTACTTTTATAATATATACTACATACCTATCTTAAGTATAAGAACAAACACTTCGATATTTTGTTCATCATATATACTTCACCGTATTTCACCATACATAATTCTTCCCAGAGAAAATTTCCCTAAACAGCCCTTAAAAACAATAACATTTGGATAAATTATATACTATACTAACATTGCTGCTACAAAAATGTCGTCACGAACAAATTTTTGCACCCGAGCAGGTAAACAAGCTAAATATATATATTATTACAAGATATTCCGTTATGATTGATGGAGACACACACTATTTGAACAGCAAATATAATATAACAAAAAAAAAAAAAATCCAAATATTTACCATGAGCACCGCCTTGATATGATCAAAATCGACTTGAAGTGAAGAATACTGTTCTTCCTTGAGCTTGAGCAACAAATCAATCATGTCATCATTTTTCCGCTCACCCTTCTCCTTCATGACCTCAACATGCTCTTGAATCATCATTTCATAGAACGTGTCCAATTCCTTAGAAACCCTAGCTAACCGACTTGAAACACCTCTGAATTTATCTATCCACCGACCTAAAGGAAAGAAGTCGGCGAACCAAAAACTCCCTAAAACGGCTTGCGTTTCACCAAGCAAAGCATTGAAATCAATCTCCTTGCAATCTTCACTTACATAGTCCTTGCCAAATGCGATTTTACATATCACACTGCTCGTCAGTGAAAATATATCTTCGCTGAGATTTATGGCCTTCCGCGGAAAAATGGCTGAGGAAATTCGTATTTTCTCGGCCATTTCTCTCACCGAATCTTCCCGAATATTGCGAAATGATTGGACGACTTTCGGGCTGAAGAGGTTAAGTACGCAGATTTTCCTTATTTGTTTCCAATAATCACCGTATGGTGCAAAAGCCATGTCGACACAATTATAGGAAAGTTTTTCCGCGGCAAATAAGGAGGGTCGGCTTGAGAATTCGAGGTCGTGATGTTTGATGACTTCCTTGGCGGTTTGGCCTGAGGAGATTATGATTGAGGGCCTGCAGCCGAAGTGGAGTGACATCAGCGGGCCGTGAACTTTTGAAAGGTTCCATAAGGAAAGGTGACGGGACGAGAATTCGTTGAGTTGGTGTAAATTGCCGAGGAGTGGAAGACGGGGCGGGCCGGGCGGCAAAGAGAGGAGTTTGTGGGACTTTTTGTATTTTAAGAGGAAGAAATAGAGGAATAGAAGAAAAGCAAGTAGGATTTGAATCAACATGTTGTTTTGTTTGGCTTTGGCATAGAAGTGTTACAAAGGCATAGCTTGTGTGCATACAACGTATATATACTTATCGAGGATGTATATGATATATAAGTTTAAGGAGAATGGAAAAGGTTAAAAGTAGTTTATGAATAAATAATAATATTATACAAAAGCTTCTTATCATCATTTTATCTATATTAATCTAAAGGTTTTCAAATACAAGAAATTTAATAGAAAATACAAAATAATAACAAATTCAACAAATGTAAGCTATAGTATTGATTCAAATTGAATATTTATATAACTTCAACCATCTAACTAAGCGTTGTTGAAGGTTTCGTATCGGTAGAGTCTAGAGTAGTGCTTAAAGAGTAAAGGGGTTGTCTAGGGTGTATAGTTTTCTTCTCAAGTCGGAGTCTTGCAAAACAAACCAAGGGGATGAGCCACCATATCAAGAGGTTGTCTGACATGGGCATTTCATTGCTTAAATCAAAAAAGAAGAGAACAACAACTTACCCTTTGATAGTAAGTTAGGATTTTTTTTTCTTTTTTTAGGCTCCCTTTTTGGTAGTTTTTGGGAGATATTTATAACTTATGTCTAAAAGGTTAACCTGTAAGCTCCGCAATCTGATGTTTGGGGTTTGAACCATAAAATTTAAACTGATTGAGTAAATTATCTAATCTAGCCCAAATTTTACGAAAAAATTAGGAATATTAGAAAAGGTAATTCTATAGATTTTCATTTAGGAAAATAAATAATAAAATAATTAATTGTTATAATATTGAATTAAATATAAATTTCTCATTATTTATTGTAAACGCGTAAAATGAGTTTCGATAATTAACGAGTTAATAAAGATAAATTATATGCATACTAAAAATCATAAAATAACTTAAATAATATTTAAAAATATTTATTTGTACCATATATGTATTTATACAGAGGTAAAAATGTGTGAAATTATTTAAAATATTCTAAATATGCTAAAATAATACTAAATAATTCAAGAAAAATATAGAAACATGAAAAAAATTCAAAGAATGAGGCGTGGCAAGTTGGAATTGAAGAAGAAAAAGCAAACAAATAAAATTAAGCTAAATAGAAAGTAAAAAAAAAAAGAGATAATGGACACTTAGTAAGGAAAAATTGGAAGAAAAATCCCAAACCTAACTATAAATTCAGTAAACTACTTCCAAAACCTTATTTGGTTAGTTTAGCATTAGAAAAAAATTAAGCGGAGGAGAGAAGAGAGGGAAAACTAATTTTAGCAAAATTAGATAAGATGGTGTGTATTTAGGGCTTATAAAGAGAAACCTCATCCAACGACCACCTGGAAAGAAATGGCCACCACCAACGGATAGTGGACCCCACGTTTAGAGTTGTAGACAATGGTGGAGCCATCGTTGGTGGCTAGAAGTTTATTGATTGGTGAGTTTTGATTTTCCTTTTGAATTTGTTTAATTTAGTAAAAATATTAAATATGTATGGAAAATTATGAAATTTAGTTTTCCCTAGTATTTTTTCATGTAAAATCATAATATCAAACCATTTTTTTAAAATTAGAAGTGCTTATATAGGTTCCTTAAGAATAGGCTTGATTTCAACGAATTTTGTATGGATTTTAAAAAATAGTAAAAAATGTTATTTTGAGCTAATTTTTGGTGCACATATTCCTTATATGATATGTTTAATTCACATAAAAATAATTTTTGATAAATTACATGTTTAGTATTTATTAAAATTATTTTGTTGAACTTGCCTTGTTTTTTATATGAAAGAAATAATAGTTTTTTAATTAAATTCCTTAATGAATATGATTTGTAATGACTTTTGAAGCTTAGTTATGATTTTAAAAATATTCAGTTTGAATATTATAATTTTATTTGGTCATTTACACAATTTAAGCTAATTTTTAGCAAAATCAATATACTAGAGAATAATATATATATACATATATATATATATATATATATATAACTATCTTAGTACTTTTTGTGATTATAATATAACAACCATAATTTATTGATTATAATATATTTTTTGTAGCTTTATTGGAGTTTGATGCATTAGTTGTATGTATTATGAATAATATGTATTAAGTATATAGGTAAATGGTATATTTTCAGTTAATTTTGTAATTTAGGGTTAATTAGATATAATTTATGATTTAGGATGTGATTAGACATTTGATATATTATTGGAGGATGAAGGATGATATATGTGATAGACGATTTAGGAGTGAATTATATAATAATACATAATATGTAAATATAGGACATTGATGAGTTGAAAATATTATACCAAAAATAATAATATTATAATAATATTAATATAAAATAAATCGGATATTAAATATAAATTTATATGATTATATAAAAAATGTAAATTTTTCTTACATGAAAAGTAAATTTGGTAGTTAAATGAGGACTATGATGTACCATACAAACTAAAATACTAATTAAAGACCAAATAAAATATTTAGGATATCTGATTATAATACGAATAATTTCATATTATGGTTTGGAATAAGTTTTTAGGGTTCTTGTATAATCTGTAATTAGAAATTGACTTAGAACCTAATTTACAAACTGACTTAAAACAGAATTAGAACCTAGCCTAAATTAGAAATAATTGTAAGAGACTTAAAAACCTAAATAATTAAGTACACTAAAACCTTAAATTAAAGATAATAATAGGTGTTATATGATAAAATCAATCTATGGCAGTTATGTGAAAATTGAAACAACGTTTATAATATATAGATTATCGATGATGACCTATGCGAGTTGCATCTTGAGTAAGTAAGCGAGAAGTTTAGGTAAGTTGAGATTAATACGTTATTGTATTTTGGAGTATAAATTTGTAGTATTCGGAGGCTGGAGATTATACTTGGATGTGTTTGTTAGATAGTTGACTATATGTATGCTTGTTTGTGCTTGTTTCTGAGCTTGATGATGTGATTCTAATTTAATGTTTTGACTTGTATTTGTGTAATTTTTTAAAAATGATTGAACACCTTAAACCGGATATAATTAAATATATGACTCAAAATTCTAAATTGGACTTGCATTGTAACCTATTAAGGGAAACATAGGTTTTTTTGGCCAAATATTGATCCCTTTGAAACGGATAGTGCTGGATAATATAATCGATCTCTTCTTAATCTTTAGTTGAACTAAGTGATAGGCGAAGAGTTCATAGCAAGGGTGAAGTTAATGGTTTGAAAGTAGTTGCGACAAAAGTGGTGTCTTTATTACACAAACTCGGGTTTGGTCGTAAGTTGTTGCATTGATGAAAACTCCTTAACCTTAATTAGAGCGGGTGTAATTTTTCTAATTTTGCAACAGGTCGGATAACGTCGTACGATGGCATTTGCTTGTATATGCATTGTATCCAACTAATTTTGTTGAAAACCCTTATTGTGTTTAAGGTATAGTTTTAAGTCTCTATCCCAACTCACGGAGTTATTGGTTGCTTATATTCTTATAGATATTGTTGTAGGTACTAGTTAGAAAGTGACCTATATTTATCTTGAAGCTAATTACTACTGGATTCTAAGGAGTGAGAAAATACATTTGAAGAGCAGATATATTTTTAAGATCTTAGCTCTTATTTCAGAATCTTCTATTTTCAAATAATGTATTATTTAGGAAATATAGTATGATAAAACCTTATAAATATGATTTATAATATTTGAATCCTAGTGTATATATATATTTTTTATACTTTTTTAGGAAAATAATTTATTTAATTTATGAATTATTTACCTTAAAGTGGGTTTGCCGTAAACGCCTTATGTAAATTAAGTTTAAGACAGTAACTATATGATTAGCTTCTATCTTAGAATAGTTTGCATGATACTACTATTATGATTCTACTGCTTTAGGATGTGACATAACCCACATGAGAGGTATGATTTCTAAGATTGGAGGGATTATGATTGAGCCTTTCTAATATCAATAGGATAAATGATTTTCCTTTGAGCTTTGTGTTTACCCCTTCTTACTAGCTATGTGGTGCTTATATGTTTTGGCTACACCATGGGGCGAATGGCTATGCCTCACATTAGATTTGATGTGATATGAGTATTATATGACGAGAGTGGCTTTTATGGGAAATCGCCCTTATTCGGCTTGTATGGGGAAGGCCCTTGTTGGGCTGCTCAATTTAGGAGTGGCTTATGAGCTATTGGTTCTAGATTCCATTGGGTCATGGACTAGTGATCGAAGTTAGAGTTATGAGTGGTTTTAGTGGGTAAGTGGGTCTCGGTTTGAGGGTTGATTGGGCGATTACTTAAGGCAGACGAATAGTGCATGGAGATCGAGCCTTGGGCTTAATGGACTAGCTGGACCTTGTTCCAAAGCTCATATCAACACTAAGTATTGTCTAAAATAATGGTTATAGATTAGGATAATCATTTCTAGAATTTTTTTAAACTTTGTTATATTCAATTATATGCATTGACAATATTTTTTGAATTAGATTTAATTATCTTATTACATGATTCTCTAAAACTTGGAACCTATAAACATTAAACATATGAGCACTGCTCATGAGCAGTACCTAGATGGCTATGAGCTAAATCATACCATTTACATGATATGATTAGACATTTGTAAAATATGAAATCAAAATCTATCTCATAACCTTCTAATATCAACCCTAAAATCTTTTTACCAGGTTTTCTATCAACAAGTTTTGAAGCAATTGTCGAGTATGACTAGACAGTGAAGATAATTATCTTGTTTTATGCTTATCCTTTGGGTTGCCTGCGCTGTCGACTAACTACAACATACGACACAAACCACTGTACGCAACACAGATATACCTGATAACAATAAGGATGGGATACTACGTATATACCAAAATAGTAACATACAAAACAAAGCTTGGTGATTATGGTCCCCATAAGGTCACAAATATGCACTGAACTACTTGACCCTTGGGATCAGAAAAAGACTCCCGTCCCCATAGAAGACACAAACTAATATATACGACACAGAAATATTAATATACGACTCGAAACGAATATATAAACTCAATAGTGCACAGTTTATAAGCTAACGGCCCTTCTAGTTCTAGCCACGTAAACTAATATGGAATTTCTCTGCCAATATTTCGGTGATTCTGGCCCCATTTGCCCACCTTATGAAGTGACTAAGATCATATATCAGATATTCATATAAAAATTACTCAGTAGATCATATTGGAAATAGGATAGATTATTGAACCATTTTTTAATACTATATCTGCGGATGAAACAAAGCTAGATACTAGATTAAACACTACAATATTTTGCTTATAGTATTGTATTAAAATTTACCATACATAATCCCATCCTACGAAAACTTTTTTAGGAGGAAAATTTAAACTTGGGTTCGTGTGATTGGTGCAGATACTAGTATTGAGCAATAATTAAGCAATGATCATAAAATATGGAATGATATATACTACACTAAAATTGCTCTAGCAGGATATCCTTGTCAACATTCTAACACATCGAGAAAATAAACAAATCAATACATATATTCATTTATATTGTGTAGGCCGTTATGATTGGTGGAGTTACTAGTTAGATGGCAAATATATTCACATTAACAGATAATATATACACACACACATATACAAGAGGAAAATGTACGTACTCGTATTAATGATGCATAAAAAATAAAAAATAATGATAATAATATGATTACTTCTCTCTCATTTTTTGACCACAGTATTCTAGATATATCTCCTCTACTTCTCTATAATGGTAATTTCCGTCGTAATTATTATATTACTATAATATTCTTTCATGTATGATAATATTAAACTTGCCCCATCCCTTATCCATATTATTTAGCAGTAGCACCACCTTGATACGGTCAAGTTGAAGTGAAGAAGAAAGACTGATATTTCTTGAGCTTACACAACAAATCAATCATGTCATCATTTTCTTGATAACCCTGATCCTTTATGACCACTAACATGAATTTAATTATCGACACATAGCTGAATTACATATACTGTTATGTTTAACTTATGTTGTTTTACATTATATGCTTATAAAAAAAAATAAAAATTCATAAAATTTGTCTCTATATCTCAAAATGAATAACTTGGTCATAAAAGAAAAAGAGGGCTCCAGATGTGGGGAACCGAATGAAACTATGTTACATACTCTTATGTCATTCCCAAGCTTATCTGACAGTGTTAGATTCTAGCAATCTCAACCTTGCTCCAACCCTTTATCTGAGCAAGATTCTCTTTTTTGGCTCAAGACAAACCGTATCTTGAGGAAAAGAGATCTAAACAGCACATATTTCCTTTGCCCTTTTCCCTTGCCATTATGCTCTAGAAAATATGGCATAACAGAAATAGACTTCTGCTCAATGCAAGTGAAAGAAGTGGCAATCTAATGCAAAGTACTGGGTATCAGCGCATGAACACTGGACCTATCTGAAAAACTCAGCTAAAATACAAAAAAATTGGGAGGCTAAATCTTTGCGAGAAACCACCTGCTCCTGGATGGATCAAATTGAATACTAATGGTTTAGTTCTAACTTCATCACACCAAGCTTCTATAGCGGGTGTAATGGGAGACTGTAATGGAAGATGGATTTTTGGATTTGCAAGAAAAATAGGATCTGTTGACATATTACCTCTTAAACTTTCTGGTCTATATTGGGGTCTATATCATTGCTTTGAATATTGTTATTTAGATGTAGAAATTAACTTGGACTCAACTACTGCATATTACTTATTGCAAGAATCATATGATTAAAAATTCACTTATTAGCATGTGATACATGCTTGCAAGGCAAAACTCTCCCTGCTGATGCAGTGAAGCATTGAAGTCATACCCAAAGAGCTGAACGCGTTGGCGGATGCGCTAGCTAGATAGATTCATGCAGAACCTTAAGATTCTGCTAAACTTTCTGCTCCCCGCTTTCTTTTGTTTCTTTGTTTGTTTCTTTTTTTTTTTAATGAAAAATGATGTTTTATCTGTTGGTCTGTATAAATTATAAGACCTCACAAAAATAGGCTATTAATTCAAATGGTGGATTTGAAACCGTTCGTAAAATTTAAAGCGATCAGATAAATTGTCCGATTGAGTTGAAATTTTACCGTAGAGTTAGGAATATTAGTAGAACTGACATTATGAAGTTAGATTTAAAAAGATAAAATAGTAAAATATAATATGTATAGAATAAGCGTATTTTACTCATTATTTATCGGAAACGTATAAAATGGATTTTGATAATTAACAAATCACTAAAGATAAATTATATGTATATTAAAAATTATAAAATAAATTAAATAATATTTTGGAATATTTATTTGTATTAAATATGAATTTACGTATAGGTAAAAAAAAAAAATTGAAATCACCTAAAATACCTAATATATACCAAAATATATTAAAATAAATAAAAAATTAAGTGGAGTTATGTGGCACTTGGGAATTTTGTGTTGTGTGCATGGCAATGTAGGGAAGTGTAATTTGGTAGGATAAGAAAAGAATGAGGACACCTAAAGTGTGATATCCTACCGATATTTTACATGTGGCACATGGGAAAAATAACCACCGACCACAAATCTGTCTAAAGACCCCTTCATTAATCAGTTTAGGCAAAATACTGGCGGGAAAAATTAGTGAGAAGAAAAAATAGGCTGGAGAGAGATTTAAGAAAAAATATGGAAAATTAGTTAGATTGGAGTATGTATTTAAAATTAAGATCTGAGAGTATGTGGCCACCACCATTGGATAGAGAAGCCCTTGCTTGGAGCTGCCAACAATAGCTAGGTGGTCGGTAGTCGCCGAAAAGTTGGTTTTTGGTGAGTACTAAAAACAACATTAATTTTCATAAATTTTAAAAAAATAGCAATTCTTATCCAAAAATTATGAAAGATTTTATTCCGATATTTTTATATATAGTTATTAGAAAAAAAATATCATTTTTCTTAAATTAAGTCTCGAAATATATTACTCTTAACAAATTGTCAAAATCAAGTTAATTTCGCTTTTATTTTCGAAAGCCTTATTGATGTTGTTTTGGCTCCAAATTTTTCCTATAAAAAATCTATTAGGGACATTAAATTGTTATGATAAGTTTTTGGTGAAAACTATTTTTCATATTTTTATTTGAATTTTTGGCCTTAAAATCCTATTAAAAAGTCTATTTATCAATGTATATTTTGTAACTTTTCAAGTAAATAATGTAGATTATGATATGAGGTGAAATATGATATTACATAATGTTGAATAATGTTAGATGACGAGTTTTGGTGGTGTTTGGGGCATTGGATTTGAATATCATGGACTTGGAGAGTATATATGTTGTAGGTGAAATATTCAAATGAAGGAGTCAAGTGGGGTTGATTCAAACTGAAGTGGAATTAGGCTATAGAATGAGCTTAAATCTAATTGTGAACCAGACTTAGGAGTGTTTATACAAAAATGAAGAGTACCCTCGAATCAGAACCTTATCTGGATGCAAAATCAGAATTGAGGCTAGTAATAATGCACTAGGGAGTCGATCGGAACTTGAGTTAGAGACTAAACCCACTTGAATTGAAGTTAGTAAACTTTGTGGAAAGGTTAGAAAGTGTTTCTAAGGTTTATGAAAGGAGTTTAATTAGAACATGAAATAGAACCTAATTTACAGGATAAATCAAAAACAAAATCAAAAGCTAAATTAAAACTTAGTTCCAAACAAGACTAACCATAAAAGAATTAAAACTAGAATATTCAAGCATGGTAATACCCTAAACTAAAGATGATAATCTAAATTACATAATAAAACTAATATATAGTAGTTATATGAGTACTAAAACAACATTTGTATTATAGGAGTTATTGGTGAAGGCATGTTGCAAGTTGTACCTTAAGTGAGTAAGTAGGGAATTCATGTAAGTTTGAGATCAATACGTAACTGTATTTTAAAGTATTGTTTCATAATATTCGGAGGCTTAAGATTATATTTGTTTGTGCTTATAGGTAGTTTGATTGTGCATATGCTTGTGTGTATGTATTCCTAAATGTATTATATACTATTGGCTTGTTATACTAGCTTGCAATTGTTCTGTATTGTGTGATGTAGATTGATCACCTTAACTAGACTTAACAATATATGGCTTATAATCTTAATTGGACTTGCATCACAGCTTACTAAGGACGTTTAGGGTTTTCGACTAAATACCGACTCCTTTAACAAGGATAACGCTAGAGCATAATGATCCTTTCTTCATCCTTAGTCGAACTAAATGATAAGAGAAGAGGTTGTAGTAAGGGTGAAGGAAGTGGTTCGAAGGTAGTTGTGGGAAGAGTGATGTTTTCATTATATAGGCTTGAGTTTAATTGTGAGCTGTTGTAAGTGTGTTGAAACTCTTCAACTTGGATTATAATAGGTGTAATTTTTCTAATCTCAAGAAGAATAGGATAACATTATGCAATGGTATTTGATTTTTGCATTGCATTAATTAATTGTTTGATAACCTTGTTTACACTTAATGTATAGTTTTACGTTTTTGTCCTAGCTTACTAAGTAGTTGGTTGCTTACATCCTTGCAAATGGTATTACAGGTGCTAGCTAAGAAGCGACATTAACTATCCTAAAGCTAAGGACTGCTGGATCTTGAAGAGTGAGGATGTAAAATTGATGAACGGTTGAAATTCTGAGATCTTTGCATTTATTCACTCATCTTATGATATAAGAGTATATATTTATTAGATAACTAAATTAACAATATTGTAAGTAGTACTCAAGTTAATTGACTTTTAATACATGTTTTAAGATTTTCATTGTCAAAATAATATTATTTTCAGATGGACTATTTACTTCGAAATGAGTTAGTCGTGATCGCCTTGTATAAATTAAGTTTATAATAATAGCTGAGAGGTTAACTTCTATTTAAGGATGATTTATATGATGGGATTATTACAATTCTATCATTTTAGAGCGTAATATAAAAACTATAACACTAGCAGTTGGTTGAACTTACGTTTCAATATGGAAGCATTAACTATGCATAGGAACAATGGAGCTTCAAGCTCTAATCTTTTGAACCATGTTCCCATATGAGATAATGTCTTTTGTACATATTTTCTTATTTTATTAATCCATCTCTATTTCACTATAAAAATATAAAAGAAAATGAGGGAGAAAGGGTATTTTCACATGATGTGAGTCCCTGTGTTTCAAGTAGTCTCTCTCCATAACTTGCTATTGTCAATGCACTTTTAGCAAATTGATCATATACTCTTTTATTGATATCATTTAAGTGAGAAAAATTTTGTGTAACCGCGATTTATTTTTTTTATAAAATTCCATGAAATATCCTTGAAACTTTTATGTTATTCAATGTCATAAAAATAATTATATGAGATATTATAGTAAATTTTTCGATAACCTCTATTTAACCTCACTAATCCACTACTAATGGTTTTTCTTCCACTCCTCTAATGTTCTCTCCTCATCCTTACTTTCTCTCACATTTTCCTTTAGTTTATCTTTACTGATATTAATCTATCTTTCTTTCCCAGATTTCTTATAACTGACAACTCACACTTATTTACGCACAAGGCACAAAGTTTTAATGCGTAATGGAAATCGATAAAGTTTAATTAGTAATTTAAAATATTTAAATACGATATTAATAATATTGAAATAGGATGATATGGTAATAACATGTAATTTACTATAAAATCAATTCATACTTCTATTTTTTAAAATTAGAACCAACCTATAATAACCCACAAAAAGGATGCATGAAGCAGATTATACGTATTAAATTACTTGAGAAAAGCGGAAATGAGTCTCATTTCAAAGACATTATGTACATAACAAAAATATCTCTATAACTAATTGCATCAATATTTTCTTTAAGAACATATTTGCACCAAAAGAGAGCCCATCAAATGTTTCAGCAAGTTCCAATTTTATTGAAGAATCAGGCCCCTTGTTCATTCAAATGTGATTTGGCAAGTAGGGGGATGACCTTTTCTGGCAAAAAAAAAAAAAAAAAAAAAATGTTTGGGATGCCCTTTCGATTTCCTTATTGTTGGATTTTTGGCTCCCATTAGGGCCTCCGTATGCTTCTCATAGCGATCGTCAAATCTCCCTACCAAGTGTCCGCAAGGAAGCGAAGTTATTGCCCATTATTGAAACGATGCTTGCCTTGGACTCTTCCTGATAATAGTTTCTGGGTTAACTTTAATATTCCACCTAACATCACGACTTGTTCTCAACATCTTGAACCATAAAATGGGTGCCTTCCAGCTATCGAGTTTTCTCCTTTTAAGAGTGCCTAGAAGATTCTGTCGCTGCTCCTAAACAAAGGGTGTATAAAATTTTGAGAAGAAAATTTCTGTGTGTGTATATTCATATCACAGGTCAAAGAGGGCTAATATATATACAACATAGATGCACTAACCAAGCTTCTAAATATAGAAAACAAATATCCTAAATATACTCTTTATATAATTGACAGATATTTACAGATCCTAAAATATTTTAATACCTTCTAAACATAGAAAATATCCTAAACATACTCTTTACATAATTGACAGATATTCTTAAAATATTCTAATACCCCCCCTCAAGTTGGTGCGTGAAGATTGCAAACCCTCAATTTGGGTAGAAGATACCTAAACTGCTGTATCCCCAATGCTTTAGTAAAAATATCAGCGAGTTGCTCAGAGCTACGTACATAAGCAGTCTGAACAAGTCCATGTTGAATCTCATCACGAATAAAATGACAATCAATTTCAATGTGCTTTGTGCACTCATGAAATACGGGATTTGCACTAATGTGTAAAGCTGCTTGACTATCACAATACAACAGTATAGGATGAGAGTGTACAACACCGAAAGACAGCAAAAGACCCTTTAACCATTTCAGTTCACACACAGTGGTAGCCATGGAATGATATTCTGCTTCAGCAGAGGATCTCGATACTGTATGTTGCTTTTTAGTCTTCCAAGAAATGGGAGAAGTCCCTAACATAACAAAATATCCAGTAAGAGATTGTCGAGTTAAAGGACAACTCCCCCAATTAGAATCACAATAAGCATACAACTGAAGATTACTATCAGCTCATAAAAGTATTCCTTGTCCAGGACTGGCCTTCAAATAATGAACCACGCACAAAGCTGCTTCCCAATGAGCTTCCCTTAGTTGATGCATAAATTGTGCCAAAATATGAACACTGTAGGAGAACTCAGGTCGAGTAAGAGTCAAATAAATCAGTCTTCCTACCAATCTTCGATACTTCTCTGAATCTGCCAACAATGCATTTTCTGCTAAGGCTAAATGATGATTTTGTTCAATGGGAAAACCAGATGGTTTAGCACCCAATAATCCAGCTTCACTGATAATATCCAAAGCATATTTGCGTTGGCAAAGAAAAATTCCTTCTTGATTCCGAGCCACCTCTACGCCTAAAAAATACTTCAATGTTCCCAAATCTTTCATGTAGAAGCAGTGGCATAAATAATCTTTAAACTTTTGAATGGCAACTCCATTATTCCCTGCAATAACAAGATTATCGACATACACCAGTATACTCAAATGTATCTTGTCTCGATTTAAAGTAAACAATGAATAATCGGATTGAGATTGAAGAAATTCATACTGCTTTAATGCAGTTGTCAATTTGGAAAACCAACATCGGGGGGCCCGTCGTAACCCATAAAGTGATTTACGTAATCGACAAACTTTACTAGGCTGTTGAGTAGAGAACCCGGGTGGCATCTTCATGTGTACCTCTTCTTCTAAATCTCCATGTAAGAATGCATTATGAACATCCATTTGATGGAGTTCCCATCCCTTTGTTGCTGCCACTGAAAGAAAAGTACGTACAGTAACCATTTTTGCAACAGGAGCGAAGGTCTCATTGTAGTCAATTCCTTCAATTTGATTATTGCCAAGAATCACCAATTGAGCTTTATAACGTTCAACCGAACCATCTGAGTTATATTTGATCTTGTAAACCCATTTACTGCCTATAGCTTGCTTTCCCTGTAGCAAATCTTCCATAGTCCATGTTCCATTAGCCTCAAGTGCTTCAATTTCTTTCATCATGGCTTCTTTCCATCGAATGTCTTTGATGGCCTGAATATGAGAAACAGGTTCCTTTTCGGCTGTCATAGCTGTTAAGAAAGAACGATTTTGTGGAGAAAATTTGTCACAATTTACATAATGAGCTATAGGATAGGGGGTACCTGTGGATGGAATTAGATTGGAGGAACATGCAGAGGGACTTATTTATTGTGCAGTATATGTCACAAAATCTTGCAGCCGAGTAGAAGTTTCTTTTGTTCTATGACCCCGTCCAAGTTGTTCTGGAATAGATTCACCCAAGATTTCAATGACACCCCCCCCTGTTGTTATTATCACTTTGAGTTACAGTCAAATTCTCAGGTACCTCACTTTCGTCTTCCTCATTCAATTCACCATTAAAATGATTGGTGATATCGAAAGAAGCATCTTGTACAAGATCTGGTTGCATACCTTTCTTATCAGCATATGGAAATTCAGATTCAGAGAACACAACATCCCTAGATATAAAATATTTTCCTGTATTAAGATCATAAACTTTCCACCCTTTTTTTTCTGAAAAGATATCCTACAAATAAACAACGTTGACTCCTGCTAGCAAACTTGTCTTTTTCCTTATTTAAGTTCCGAGCATAACACAGGCACCCAAAAGTTCGAATGTGATTATAACTAAAAGGTTTACCAAACAGTATCTCATAAGGAGTCTTTCCTCCTAATAACTTAGAAAGAGTCCGATTGATCAAATATGTAGCCGTGAGAACACATTCTCCTCAAAATTTGATGGGAAGATTGGCCTGAAATCTTAAAGCTCTAGTCACATTTAAAATATGACGATGTTTCCTCTCAACACGTCCATTCTGTTGAGGTGCTTCTACACATGAGGTCTGATGTAAAATTCCATTTTCAGAAAAATAGTTATGCAAGTACGGAAATTCAGTCCTATTATCACTTTTAACTATCTTCATATCTTTTTGAAATTGTCTTTTAGTCATGGTAAAGAAATTACGTATGACAAATTCCACTTCTGTTTTTTCAGTTAACAAATATATCCATACACCCCTAGAAAAATCATCAACAATGGTAAAGAAATACGAGGCCCCACAAGAAGCATTAACACGATAAGGTCCCCACAAATCACAATGAATTAATTCAAAAATTTCATTTGCTTTAGTGTCACTAGAAACAAAAACTTCTCTTGTTTGTTTAGCTCTCAAACAAATGTCACATGATTTATTTTTTACTGAACTATTACTAAATTCAGCTTGAGGAAGAGATTCTACAATTTTTGCAGACGGATGCCCCATCCTTCTATGCTATAATTCAAAAGAATCTACATGGCTTGTCTTGCATGCTTGGATTGATACTGCTGACTTCAAATAATAAAGTCCCTTGCACTGTTCACCCGCTCCAATCACCATCATCGAGGTGCAGTCCTGTATAACACAAATTTTATCAGTAAATTGGACATTACAATTAGAGCCATTAAGCAATTGCGACACAGATATCAAATTACAATTCAAATTTGGAACATAGAGAACATTGTCTAGTTTGATATGTTTTCCCAAGCAAACTGATCCCTCCTTCAATGCCATCACCTGCTCTCCATTAGGTAATCCAATTGAACATGCCACAATTTCTTTCAAATTTGTTAAACATTCTAAAGTACCTGTCATATGTTGTGAAGTACCGGAATTAATAATCCAATTTAGATTATCCTTACCATTCATCTTCTCACTAGTACCCGGTTTGCACGTGTTCAACAAATTGAGAAAGAATGACTATTGTTCTACTGTCAAGGTCCCAGAAGCTGTATTTTCTTTCGTTGCTGCCATTGATGATGATGGCTGCCCAATTACATGGGCTGTATTCACCTTTGGCGTATTACTTTGTCCACACCTTGCACTTTGTCCCCCTCATCCACGTCCAGCCCCTTTGGGTCGGTCACCCCACCATTCCGGATATCCAATGAGCTGAAAACAAGTTTCAGAATCATGTCCCTCTCGTTTGCAGTGTGAGTAAATGGTAGATTTGTCTTTCACTTCTGTTTTATACTTTCGCCCTCCTCTATTGGTCTGCACTACAAAACTCACGACTTCTCTATGTTCCTTGTTCCCTCGTGAGATGTTTCTAACACGTTCTTCTTGGCACACCAACGAGTATGCCTTATTCAAGTTTGGCAATGGTTTTATGCTCAAAATATTGGAACGAACTGCTCCATATAATGCATCTTCTAACCCCATCAAAAACTGATGAAGCCTCTCTTCTTCTCGTTTCTTGTCAAGTTCAGCTGCAATATTACAATTGCATCTTCCACAACGGTAGATGGGAATTTGCTCATAATTCGCAAGCTCTTCCCAGAGTTGTTTCAATTTCCCATAATAAGTCATAATCGACATACTTCTCTATTTGCAGTTGGCAAGTTCTGCCTTGATCTGCTGAACACGAGGTCCATTAGCGATAGAGAATCGCTCTTTGATATCTTCCCATAAATCCTTTGTAATCTCCATATATGTTATGGTAGATCGCAGTGTTGGCTCGATTGTATTGAGCATCCATGAAACCAACATTGAATTCACAGTCCATCAATCCTTTAATTCAGTGAAATCATTAGCCGGTTGATTAATCGTTCCATCAATAAATCCGAATTTCTTCTTGACCCTCAACGACGTTCGCATCGTTCGAGCCCATTCATCATAATTGTCTCCTTTTAATTGCACCTGAGTAATTATATTACCAGGATTATCACTCGAAGTCAATAGGTAAGGGGAGGTTGGTTTCTTTCCCTCGTTAGTCATAGCGTTTTTTTTTTTTTTTAACTAGGCTCTGATACCATATAAAATTTTGAGAAGAAAATTTCTGTATGTGTATATTCATATCACAGGCCAAAGAGGGCCAATATATATACAACATAGATGAACTAACCAAGTTTCTAAACATAGAAAACAAATATCCTAAATATACTCTTTACATAATTGACAGATATTTACAGATCCTAAAATATTCTAATACTTTCTAAACATAAAAAATATCCTAAACATAGAAAATATCCTAAATATACTCTTTACATAATTAACAGATATTCCTAAAATATTCTAAAAGGGTGTGTTGGGCCAAAGCAATTTAGAGCAAGCACACTCCAGTTCTACCTAGGCATGCCTTTACCCTGGCTTGCTTGGCAAAAGAAACTCCAAATGCTCGATGGCCTTCTCATATGGGGAATCATGAATTTGACGTCCTGCAACTTATGTAAGCAAGGGATGGATGACCATGATCACTTGTTTTCTGAATGCATATTTTTCCTCCCAATTATGGCCTTCAGTGACCTAAGATTTGGATCGTCCTATTGCCTTCTTTTACTAGTCTACCTTCACCTCTAGGCTCGTCTCTTGAACCTAGTCTTCCAACTTACAATTTCTTCCATCGAAAGCTGCATTGGCTGGTCACTGTATCTGGCACCATAGAAACGTTGTTTGTCCTGGAAAACCTCTCAGTCTTTCAAGCTTGCTGGCCCTTCAAATCTTAGCTTATTCTAGGATATCTTGCTATTCACAAGATTAGCTTACGTTAATTTCCCTCAGCGTTTTGTATGCTTCTAATTATTTAGAGCCGCTTTGCTTTGCTCTTGTAATTACTCTGTGTATCTGCGCTAACCACCCAAAAGAAAGAAGCACTAGCTTATAATTTATACTCCCTCCTACTTATACCATACTCGTGTTCTGCATCAAAAAGGAGGAACTGCTTGGATTGCCCGTGAAGGTAAAGGCTGATGATGGTCCCACAGCAGCCGCAGCTGAGGCTGCATATGGCAGGGTAGTCTATTGCTGGGATAGATATTATCGGGCATTAGCGTATGGACACAACCGCAAACGGGACGACCTCCTTCAGTAATGAAAAAAATTATTTTCAGTTTATTTACACAATCGTTACAATATAAAGTTCGTACCAATTTGCTCCAGCTAATTGTAATCCATGTATAATCTTTATCATGTAAGCAGTTTTTTTGACTTTGAAAGCCCCAAAAGTGAATCACAGAGAGAAAACCACGATGCAGGTATAGGCATCTAAAATATATGACTAACATAAAGTCTACTTACCTAGCATCTTAAATTTACAAGCCGCCTGCGTACGGTACACGCACAATGCAGTGATAGAAAAGGAGAATAGCCAATCTTATAGATTAGCCTGCAACCAAGTCACGGCAAACGATAGATTACGATAATTCAGATCAGAAGCATAGTAGATCTATTTGGTTTTTCCCTTCTAGCAAAAACCACTTTTGATGAATAACATGATGGCCAACAAATTAGCAAGGAGTATCTGTAACCCTTCGGTTGCAACCTCAACTTTTCTTTTGATAACTAGGTGGTCCCTCATATTCCACTTCCACCTAGGAATACTCACAAAACCATCCAAACTTAGAACCAGATTAAACCATACCATAAATTGTGATTCTTTTTCTTCAGGTTGGTTACAGAGAGTACCAAAACAATTCTCAACTCAGCCCAAACAAAAATGAATCACTTTAGTGTATTTTTAAATAAATTCTTATCAAAATATTAGTAGTCCTGAAAATTCTCTGAAAAAAAAAGAAAAAAAAAATTCTATACTTTCGTTTGGGCCACTGCTGAGTCCACCTTTACCACTAGTCCACAACTAGCACCAAGTGATCACGGGGTTTCTAACGGCAGAACCTCCCTCAGAATGTGGTCGAATGCCTTGTTCTACATCTGCAGCTATCTAATGCCTCGACTGTCTGTTATTTGTTGCCAACATCATATCGATTCAATAAAAGATCTTCAACATAAACTTCTTCTCACTTCTTTTCCTTTCAAAATGGTAAGAATAAGTAGTGCAATGAAAATTACGATTGAGCAAAAGCATTACCAGACAATATCTTCAAACTACTCTCTGGAAGCCGGACAACTGAATTTGAAAGAGAGCCAATTCTCCATCCGGAGAAAGGAGACAATTCCCATATCTTGAAAAGTTTTTCCCCAGAACAAAGTCCACCATAGCATATCCCTAAGTTTTTTTCTTTTCTTTTTTTTTTTAAATACCATTTAAAGAATTTTTAGGATGAATCCTTCAGCAATGTCCTGATGGTTCGCTTCCTTCTTTGGGCAGCTTTAATGTATAAGCTTCTATACGCTAAAGCAAACAAATACACAGCTGGATGAAGTCTCCTGCACAGAAGATTTAAGAATGTTTTCTTACTCACTCCAGGAGAATGAAATCAGGCCCAGTTTCACAGTACCAAAAAACTGCAAAATTCATCCAGACTCACCACCTTAATCATAACACCGATGTTGAATAAGACAAAACTTGCCCTCACCTGTCATAGAGTCCATTTGAATCAACTCCATCCCAATATCTCTGGAATGGGACTGTTCTGCCTTTCTTATCTCTACCAAATGTCTCGATGTACCAGCCTCTGATTTCGTGCATGATGCACCAAGGTTCGAATAGCCCAAACCTGTTGTAGTTATCAAGAGAATGAGCTTTCAAGACATGCAAACAAGCTATGCAAACTCAATGTACAATCCCTACATTCCTTGAATAGAAAACTTGCACCACATTTGAGTTTGCAAAGTGGAACAGATTAGGGATGGAAGTTAATGACGTGCGGAACAAAACAAAGTTCTGATAACAAAAGGATACATATTGCGCCATTTGGATCATATCGACAAAACAGAAAAGCATGAATCTACTATACCCATGACATGATATTGGAAGGCATAACATATGAAATAAAATTAATCATAACACCTATGTTGGACAAGACAAAACCTTATTTAGTTATGTTCGACTCCATCAACATTCTTGAAACATTCATATATCTCTTTCAGTTCAACATCTGCACATCCCACTTATTTAGAAGTTTTGGTTTGCTAACAGTTATCTCGGGCATCAATAATCATCAGTGTGACAATAACTACACCGACAATTTTCAAGTACAGACCAGAGAAATGGCCAATGTTTTATTAACTACCTAACAGAAACAGGGTGGTCATTCTCTCATAGATGTTCTATGCAAAAGCCCTGAACACATGGAAATCATTCCCAGAATTTTGAAACCAGAAACTTACCCATTGGAGACTTGACTCATGGAAGTGGACATCCATAATGAAACTCTACATTGTAAGGACCATAACAGGAGACAAACTATGTGCTTTGACAGCATAATCAACAAATGGAAAAAATGTGCATTGTGACAAATTTTATCTTGCAAATATCAGGTAACAAGTCGGTGCAATCTTACTTGCATGCCTCACCTAGTCATTGTTCACTACAGAAAACATACTTAATGGTGCCTGGCAACAACTTCACATGAGCAGTCTGCTCATACTAGCTATCACACTCCAAACAAAGTAACAGACTCCCCTTCTACAAACTGACTTTCCCTACACAACTATCAAGTAACTAATAGAAGCTTCGAGAGAAATCTAGGAGACCACCTACACTATATATCACAGCACACATCAGCACATAGTACCTACACTAAACAGCACAAGTAATACCTGCACTCTACAACACAAATCACACGAACAAAGCTACCAAGCTATAGAAAGAGCACCTGCACAACACACAAACACCACAACACACAATAACAACACAGTAAACAGCAGGAAACAACTAAGCAGATGTAAGCACGACCCTTGCTTTCCTTTTGTATACTTGTAATTTAGGAGTCTTACTCTTGGTACTGTATCAATACTTCAATAATCAATTCAGATGATTGAGCAGATGAAGTAAAAAGAAGGAGGAAAATTAAAAGCCATTTATCAAGACTTTGACTTGTCACATCTTCACTAGTGTGATGTTAACAGTACTTGGAAACAATTGCAGTGTGGAATAGAAGCGTGGAATTCTAATCCCATTTCCAGCAGATAACAAGCCAACCAAGAGAAATTTGAGACTTACAAATCCATATTGAGGTATCTACATTGATCATTAGATATCTGAGATATTCTCTACAATGTCCTTATGTTGCCTGGTATACCATTCATATATATATATAACTGACCAAATATCTTCCTGTGTGATAGAAATGCAGAGATCAGGATATAGTAACAATGCACTAGGATGCATGAGCCATGAGACTGCATTAAGCTTACATCAATATAGCTTAAGCCTCGGGAAGTTAAATATATTCTGACCACACGCTACTCTCTCAACAATGAGTGTTTGACCGAGGACAATGAGAGATTTAATGTGTATATAGTTATGGAGAGGGATATGCATGATCATTAAAAAAACCAAGGAAAAAAAAAATGAAAATGAATTGATGACAAAGATATAAGCTCAACCAAGCAAACAAGTTTTGTCATAATAGAAGGAAGATACCCCCATCCGTTTGTACAACAAAGTTTAGAAAACAAAAGGATAGATAAGTATGTATTAACCTATAAAAAAAAAAGATAAGTATGTATTAGTGAAAGTTGACATTATTATTTCCAGAAAATGGACATATCAACCGCATACTTTCATGCTGGAAGGCAGCCAGGTTCTGCTACATTTGCACTCACAGGTGGAAATTTCCTCACCCACTTGACACCAGTAGATATGCTTCACCTGAAAATATCTGTGAAGATGCTTCATAAAGGAGATATTCTCCAGAGTTCATAGAATGCACATGGTAAAGGCATGATCTTTTGTCGATATAATGAGGCAGATAATTTACACAACTTTAAAACTTTGTAAGATACTAAAGTGATGCAGGTAAAAAATATGATATTATTAACAGAAAAAATATTTCCAGATGTACTGCCAAGAACATCCAAGAATGAAGAAATCAAATAATTACCAAACAACTGAACACCAGTAATGGTGAAAAAAAGAAATGCATCACAAGAAATAGCAGCTAGCTCCTAAGTACTTAATGCATCCTGGTCAACACAGATCTGCATACTTCCCTTCAACGGTGAGAGATCATCCTAAGGGAGGGGTAGATACAAGTATCGGACCACATTTTCATCCATACAACTAGAAAGTATAAAAGAGCTTTTTTAATCACCAGTCAAAGAAGAAACAAGAAAACCATCGTAGCTAGCTAACTTCACTCACATAAGGAGGGAAGGAATGAAGAGAAAACACATCCACACACGTAACCACCAAAATGGGCTCATTTTGAAACTCAACAGCCAACTGTGTCACAAGCAAATCAAATTGGTGCAATTGTACTTCATGTCCAAAGAAGGCATCAATTTCAGATACTGGTGTTCTGGGTAGATTAGTTATATATATCCAGATGAAATAATAGTTGCATGAAAATGGAATATCTGGATACAACAAGTCTTCATAAACCAGGGAGAGGGACACTGCTAGCAGCCCAGATTCCCAGTTTGGTGGCTTTAAACCTTTTTATGCAGCATTTCTTTTTTCATGTCAACTTTTCTAAACACTCAGATAGCATAATTATGGCACGATATTAACAAATGCCAAATGAAGAATTCAATAAGAATCTCAAGACATTGAGAGAAGGAAAAACATAGGTCCATTTAGTGTAACGGGAAGGAAGTTGGAGCAAATTTCTAAATGCGCCATTAGTAGAAGTAGCATTGGCCATTTGCCTTGATTCTTCACTCGAGAGTTCAGGTTTCATCCCTCTATGAGTCCTTATCTCTTTGACAGAGATCAAGCTCCCACTCGTACTCTATGCAATATAAGTTTTCTAGCTTATTTTCTCTAAATTATACCAACTTGATCATAATTCCTTTGAGCTTGTTTTGATCTGCTGTAATTCCTTACTTTCATGTCTAACAATCCCAAATTTGTCTCCTTGAGAGTCCTTAAACGTAATTGATAGATGGTACTGCTAGCAGAGTGTGTGTGTGTGCGTGTGTGTATTTGTGTTGTTTCCGTAAATTACAATATATACCAACTGATGGAAACTATAATATGATAAGGGCATGAACTTGATTAAACTATGGAATCTTATAAGACATACCATAGTTACATTTATATGTATATACATATATCTGTTGTGTGTGCGTATATAAATATATATACACAGAGCACAGATATTTGCATATATGTATTTCTATACATATAAATACAACTGCATGAAATATAGTACAATGAGACAGCATATACATGTGTTTCTCTTGCATTTTTCTCTTTAAGAGACTTCAAATGCTGGATCTAGCAATTATTACAACTTAAGAATGAACTGAAGAGTGAATTTTTGATCTCAAGCATGGTGATAAATGCAAGTTCAGGTATAAATTGCAGAGACATTTTTTGATTCTGATGGAAATGGTAATTGATTAACAATCCAATTATAACAAAAAATTAATGCAATATTTCACTCTTAGCAAGTAGATTTCCTTTAAGAAGGTTTTGGATCACCAGAAGTATATCACAAGCTTCATTTGTAAGACGTTATCTTCTTTTTTTTTTTCATTTTTTTTAAGCTTACAGATTTATCTCAAATTCAACTATCTTACAGAAATATAAATGTCATGATCGTAGAATCATTAAATCTAAAACAAAAGACCAAGAAAAAATTTCTGTAAGAGGCCTACCTAGCATAACAATCACTTCATCAATCATAATGCAAAAGAAGAGGAGTCCAAACAGAAAAGAACTGGATTTGGGATCAGGGCTTAGTAGGAAAGAGCCCATGGTGGGACAGAAAATAACTATACCCGTGAAAGTTGTAGGCACTAAAACAAAGTTGGTGGCACCAAGTGAGATTCACATAGAGCAGTTCAAATTTACAAGAAGTAATTCGTCCATCTAGAGACGAAAGTCTCCAATAAATCTAGACTCCTTAATACAACAGGTAGAAAAGGAAACAACGAAAGCTGATACCAGGTTAACATGTAGAACATATGTAATTTCAAAGAGAGTCAAAATACTAATCAGAAATGTTCTGGGTTTCATGATCACATGGGATTTTTTTACCATCATCATAAACAAAGCAGGAACCCTCTTCTGAACTGGTACCTAACCCAACTAGTTCCTAACAGAATATGGGATCCAACTGAACTGCTTTGAAGACCAGTCCAGGCCATCATGTGTACTATGTTCCTCTGGGTTGAGGAAAACATGTATATGATCTTGACCTCTTTCACGTTGCCGCCAATTATGGGAGGCATTCTACTTGCTGATTCCGCAAACCTTCCAGATACATGCAATTCCAATTCTCTGTAGGCGTCCACAATAGGTTCTGACATGTCTTTTCTTTGCATCCAAGAAATATTATCAGAAACTATTCCATCAGAGTCGCATTGTCATAGGGTTTGCACCGATCTAATTCCATAGATGAAGTAGGCATCAATATCCTGTTGCTGGTAAAATGATAATTCAAATTTCTCATCTGTTAAGTGGACAATTCCAAAAAGATAACATCCAGAAACTAAATGCAATATCCTAAGGAGTTTTGCAGACGAAACTCTCCTCAACTCTCCTCAGCCTCCAACAGTAGAGAAGAAGTTCTATGGTATAAATATCAATACCATAGAATGCCAGGTGTACTGCAGAAAAGAAATTTCCTTCAAATTCATCAATGTAGCATGTTCAGCTACTACACACTTTTAATAGTATATCATTTATAAATGAGCTGTACCATTTTAGACACTAACAACTTCCACCTGCTTATATGCTGTTGTATAAATGGGCCCATTTATCAACATCGAGAGAATCTGCAAATTGTTATTGGTTACATTTTTCCAATCAAGACAACTGGTCTAGAAGTTGAGTGTATAACTAATTTATGGATAACTTTCAGGTGATGACACGACATATACAGTATATTATGCGAATCAACTATGCATCTATGCAAATCATGTCACAGTTTTTTTTCTTTTGTAAGACTACAGTGATAATGTTACTCCACATTCAGCAGTTTAAGAAAAATATGGTCACTTTCTGTTTACACATTTGACAATGGAATGTAGGTGAGTTGGAAATGATCAATAGTGATCAACGATCATTTTTATGATCATAGCCTTTTAATGTTGGGTAATAGACCATAACCTATTTTAGCAGGAAAACATCTTTTTTTCTATGCAATCCCAATTCAGTAAAGCACATCAGAAAAAGAATTCTCCGTTGACAACATAAGTTGTTACTATCACTCCCACTAAAACTTAATTAACTAAATTATTCAAAAATAAAAGCTTAATTTACCACAGAGAAGCTAACCAGAGAGTTCTATACTCCCACGATGATATTGAACACTCTCTCTAGAAGACAACTTACGTTGTTTATCAAAAGCTATCGTTAAGAAGCTTCAGCGATTAAATTCGAAACTTTCTACTCTAATATTAGCAAGTAGCAATTAAATGTCATTAAGCTGATTCCGAATCATCTGTCTATTAGTCTTAAATCTCATAGATGAGAGATTAGGTTTTTGGAAATCTCCAGATTAGCACATAGATACAATAGGCAAAAAATAATACGAAAATAAGTTATATAACTCGAATTTTTTTACACTGAAGTTGTATAGGGGCATGCAACTTCAGTGCCAATATATACTCTCAAGTCAGCCCTCTCATTCATTTTTCATTCACAGAATCTCTCACAAAAAATTATATATGTACAAATCTTTTAATCCCACTAACCTATTGGTGTCTAGATTCACTCACTATCACAACATTTATTCCCTATTGCAACAACTCAATGCCAGACTCAACCCAACGTCGTTACCGCTACTCTTCATTAGATATCATTCGAACGGCCACCGTAAGTCATGGTGTTGACATCATTGGAGTTTTTGTCAATCACTTCTCACGAAAACGAAGTTTTCCCATCGTTTCGGCGCCTAAATCAATCTGTGTGACAAAGGATAGCCCTTACTGGTGAAGGTGGAATTCGACTCGTAACCATCTTGAGCTCCGTAATCCAATCTAACGTTGACCTGTGCCCTTATCCATCTCTTAGGTCTACATTTTCTTCCTTTCTTTTATTCTATTTTTATTTGGTCATTATTTTTTAGAATAAAAAGTAGGAAAAAGTATTTTGTTTACTTATTTAGGTTCCTTTTTATAATAAAAAACAAGAAGTGTTTCTAATAATTGGAGAAAAAAAAGGAAAAAGAAAAGAAAGAATGTTTTATCACTTAGAAAATTTACTCTTCAAAAATAAAAATTAATGAACCCTTTTTTGAAGTTAAGGCTTTTTAGGACGTAAAACTCAATAAATTTTCAAAATTAAAATTTATCAATCCACTAATGTTTTTAGAATGAATTATGAATATCTGATCCTAAATAGTGAGTAAATTATAACTTGAATCTGTAAGGCAGCATAAAATTTATAAAAAAATTTTATTTTTCTATGTTTTGTAAATTATAACTTGGATCTCCTATTTTTGTAAAATAAACACAATTTATATGTTTACTAGTGAGTAAGCTTTGTTTTAAAAAAAGGGTAATTTTGAAAATCAAATCTAATTTTGAAAAATTAATAGCGGTATCTGTTAAGATTTAATAGATAGCCCTTAAATTTAGAAACCTCTGATTTTATTAAAATCAAGGACCGATAGCTAATTTGTAATCAATTCATCCAATTGATTGCAACTTAATTTTTTTTTTTTTTTGACTCCAATTGAGTGATGATTCTAAAAGATTTTCAATCGAAAAAAGAAAATTAGAATTTTTTTCTATTTTTCCTAATCGATAATTAATATTAAATAAGTTATAGTTTAGTATTGAGCAGGAAATGGAAAATAATATTTAAAATGAAAAACTAAAAAATCAAGCTCGATACTCTAATTTTCCATAAATATTATTAGAAAACCTAGGAGTCATGAGCATTAAGAGAGCAGTCTTATAAACTATTAAGTGAGAAAGGAAATTCATATTTATTAAGACTTTAATAATTAAAAACCAAATTAACAGAATTGTAAGCTTTCAAGATATCAACTTTTATATAATAACAAAGCACACCTCAATTTGTGTCTACGAATAAATTCTTAGGCTAAGAAGTTTACTATTCTTCTTCTTGGGATGATTTTGGATTATATAATAAGCCAAGAAAATTCGAAACCTTAACTGAAACTCTGTCTCGCCAATGACATTGGTCATTTCTCCGGATAAAGAACGCATTTCGAATTCCATCTTTGCTAGAAGTATTGCTTTCTTGTCCTGAAATTCAAGTCATCAAATTATTTATTGTAATTTTTAATGGAAGCTGGAACGTTTTTCTCTCTTAATTGTAGAATCCCCATAATAGGATAGAGATTTTAGTTCATTTCACCTTTTAGAAAAATAACATATTGTTTAACAGTTGGTGGATGTGCAATGAAGTCATTTAAAGAAGCTTATTTTAAGGTCAATGGCTGATGTTTTAATACCATCAAGGATTCTCCTAGATCTCTTAGCTGTATAATTTTTGGCTTCAATTTTGCTACAGTTTCTTATTGACGTGGATTGTATTTTATGTTCTAGATATTGGGGTGGAGTGTAGGAAAATATCTCTTCTTTGGTTTTTGTGTTGGTTCTCTGTGGATTCTCTTAGATCTCTTGGCGATATAATTTTCAGCTTGAATTTTACTATAGTTTCTTATTGATGTGGATTGTACTTTATGCTTTAGAGTTTGGTGTGGAGTGTTAGAAAGTATCTCTTCCTTGGATTTTCCTTTAGTTCTCTGTTGAAGTTTCTCATTGCTAATTTTTTTCATTAAAAAGATTTGAGTGTACAATCTTATTCCTAATGTTTTCTTTGATAGGAAATCTCATTTGTTATGTAATTCCCACTTTCTAAACTTGTTATCACTCTAATATCCAGTATTTCTCGAAATGAACAGTGAAATTTGAGTAATTTGTTTTTGTATTATTATGAATACAAGGTAGAATCTTGTCAAACTTACCATTGAACCTTTATGTTACCTATTTTGCAGGAGGTGCAGATCAAGCTTAAGCCAGTTATTATGCTTAATGTTGGTAAGACAATAGCTTAAAGCCTTTTTGCTCTTGCTATGATGTTCCTAAACATATGATGGCCGTTATGTTAGGAATATATTTTCTAATGGGAAAATGAAAATTATCTTGTCATTTATATGTTGTTTTATGCATTTCAGGAGGTATATGTTAGAAATATGTTTACCTTTCATCTTGGAAAACTAAGGATTCAAAAGATTGTATAAATGAGTGATCTTTTTTTTTTTTGGGTAAAGTGTATAAATAAGTGGTTCCACAACATCAATAGACAACTTAGAAATTTATCTCTTAACTTAGTCTAAAGTAGTTGGGAGTAGTCAAGTCAGTAATTTAGGATATTAGAGGGTTCTCTCTTAATGAGCCCTCAACCTTAATGTCATTATAGGTTCTAAGAAGAAGGGCCAATTTGATTTTTCATGTGTTTGGTTGCTAATATGTCTTTTAAATAAATTGGCGCCATTCAGAATCCCCCTCAGTTTTTATGTAGGTATTGGGGACGGCTACTTCCATAGGGCTTGAAATTTAGGTTTTGTTGTTGGTTAGCAATGGAGTGGTTTGTGATGAGAGTGTTTGGAAGGTGGACTTTTCAGCATAGATGAATGTAGACAGTTTGTGAAATAGAGGGCTGATGGTGGAAGGGCTATCATCAGAAAAGAAATGATTACTGCCTGTAAATATGATTTAGTAAGAATGAAGAGCAAGAGTCGGATGCTAGCCACTTATGATGGTGTTCGGAAGGTTTATGTTGAGAATGTTAACATAGCTATGTAGGAAATGTGGAATATTATTTCATAGAATCAATACATGATTGTTCATAAGTACGTACTACTCAGTAACTATCCCTGTAGGCAAACTTTCCACCTTTCAAATATTAGATGTCAATTGCCCAACTGATTTGGTAGATTATGCTGCTATGTTGCTGTTTAGATCAGGAGTTGGGTGATATGACAATAATAGGATAATTATAAGTTAAGTAACATTTGTGAAATTGCGTCTCTTATCAGTCTATTATCAAACCTTAGTTTGTAAGCATTTCTTTGCCATTGAGGTGGTGGACGGTGGTACATAAAAACTTGTTTTAGCTAAGACAACAAGGGAACTTTCACTAACCTGCCCCTAAGACTACGAGTTCTCTCTGCTTGCTTCCCGTATGTTCTTTTTTTTTTTCTTTTTTTTCAGTTGAGGGGGCAAGGGAGATTGGGCGAAATCATTTTTTCATTCATTACCTTGATTCCTTTGTTTTAAGCATGTTACCGATTAATAATTGTAAGATTTTGCTGGGTCAGGTTCAAGTATAATATTCATGAATAACTGAAATGACGTATTGGAAAGAAATCTCTTCTTGCGATAAGAATCATAGCAATCTTCAATCAGGAATGAACAGAGGTAGTTACAAGGATCTATCAGACGGAGGCTGCTCTGCTCATCTTGGTGAAGTTGGTGCTGCTCGTGTATGTGCTCGGGGGTGGGGCGTGTTCATTATGCATATAATTAATATTGTAATCTTCTGGAAGATAGGGAGGGCCACACAATGATGCAATAAATACTCAAAAGAGTTGCCTGCCTACAATTGATTGTTGCAGTTGCTATTCCTATTAAGGGATGCCTCCATATCTAATATAGAATATCTCTTATTCGCGAATCTTAGCCTTAAACTTCTAGATTTAACATCTTATACATGTTAACCACACTTTCTCTCTAAAGTAGAAAAGAAATTATAATTTGTTCTCTCAGTTCATATGACCAAGGTTTTGCAAGCATCCAATCATGACACATCTATGATTGTATGATGTTGCTTGTGGGACTTTTGGTTACAGCCGTTGATGATTTCACCATCCGCTTATTTGATGTTGTGTTATCTAGAATGGTCTGTAAATTTGAAGGTCATATAGATAGAATAACGGATATATTAGGCTCCGTTTGTTTAAAGGAAATCACATGGCATATACTAGTGTAAAATGTTTTTTCCTAAAATATATTTTCCCAAAAATGAGATGTTTTCATGTGTTTGAATGTATTTATAAAAATATGTTGAGAAAACTTTTCTAATGTTTGAATAATGAATATTATGCAACTTAGAATTAAAACTAAATAAATATATTGTATCAAAAATTTTATTTAAAAGTAAAAGTATAAATGTAAATAATTTTTTTAATATGCATTTTGACAAGTCTATAATTTTTTCACTTAGTAAAATATTTTTTCATGTTTAAAATATAATTTATAGGTTATGAAGGGGGAAAAGAAGTCGGGGCTAATCCATCCCGTTGGGATATTGTTATTCATATTACTAAATTATAATGGTCTTGACGTTTTGTTGCAGTTTTAATACTACAATTAGTTTGCACTTGCTTTTGAGAAGCCAACTTTGTTTTTCCATTATTTATTATTATTATTATTAGTCTTTGGGAGGAAAACAAGGTAATATTATTCAGTTCAACTTTGATCATGCAAAACATCAAAAGCGGGCAGGGAAGGAGCAGTTATATGTCTTCCTTCTGCCTCAAAAATCTCAACATTTCTGCTGCTTACATCCCAATATGAAAAGGAAAGAACATCATACAAATCTGGAAGAGTCTGATCATGAAAACAAGAGAGGAAAACATCAACGTTCTTCACTACATAATTTTGAAAATTTTCTAGAGCTGATCTTGCTAGGTAGTACGCTTCTTTATTCCTCATCCTCGGAATCCATCTTAGGTCCAGTTGGTCTTCACTTGGGTAAGTTGCCTGCATAAAAGCATAAAATTAGGAAGATAGGGGGAATTAATGTCTATCGATCCATTAATATAGTTGACAGCTTCCAACGAGTCTGACTCACACTATGACATTGTCCCGTTTTTCTTCTTCTTCCATCTTGAAAATCCAGTATATTGCCCAGACTTGAGCTTCTAGTAGTGAAGTAACTGCTATCCTCTTGCAGAGTCCTCCTTTGCTTTTAACGTCATGGTCTCTAGCACTGGCTCCAACTGCTATCGCTTTTAGTTTACCCTCCTAAGCACCGTCACAGCTTATCTTTATGTAGCCCTTTGGTGGAGGCTCCCATGATTCTTCTTAGTTTTTACGCTGCGGACATAGATTATCCTCTCTTATTCGAGCTCGGAATTCTTCTGCTCTGCAGCTACTGCTTTCCAGCCATGAGTTGCCCTCTCCATGTCTGCATATTACTCTATTTCTTTCCTTCCAAATACTCCAGAGGTGAAAAGAGAAAGTTGTATTCCAGGGGCACTTTCTGGGGCATTGGACTTTGTTGTTTTTGAGATTGGCTTTTAGCCAGTCTATAAAGTCTGAGTTGAACGATCTGATAAAAATGGCTGATTGGCTGATTTTTTGACCAAAATTGTCCGGTAATTTCACAGCTCACGAGCAAGTGCTCTATTGATTCTTCTTCTTTCCCACATAATTTACAGTTTGGATCCACATTCGTTCCTCTTTTCCTTAGGTTGTCAGCGATAGCATGAGCATTCATCACACATTTCCATATAAACATTTGGATTTTAGGGTAGGTTTTCAGTTTCCATATCCAATCATAATTCTGTACATCCCCTCCATCTTCTTTGCGTAGTTCCAGGTAGGTGCATTTGATTGAAGCTTCACCACTTGTTTCTAATCCTCAGCATATTCGATCACTATCACCACCCTTTGTTAGAGTATGTCTTCCTTGTAGAATTTTAGTGTGCTCATCAATAGGATAGCCAATGGACGCCTCGGTCCATTCGTCTCGGCTAATCCAAACTTCTGCTAAGGATCGGCCCGCGCTGAATTTTGTCAAAGGACCTTCAATGAAGCTTCTAGGTGCTCATTTGCTAGTCCGGTTCATAAACCAGAAACTAATGTTTTTCCATCCGTCTCTGTGCCTCTATACAATCTGATAAAGTTGTCTTTCCATTGTTAAAAAAGAAAAACATTTGTTTGAACTTGTCCATATCGGTTTCTCAATGGTATGGACATGTTTGAATCCATTCTCTCCATGTTGTGATGTAGTTAAAAACAAGAAAAGAATAATATGTGAGGATATAGTCATGATTTGTTTCTTGGTAATTTGGATGCTTTTCTAATGGTTTGATTTTTTTTTTTTTTTTTCTCTGTTGGTTATATCATTGACCATTTTCGTTTTTTAATATTTCGAATTCGATGCGTGTGAATTATTATTATACTAACGTGTCATATACATTTGAAGTGCTTCTTTTTTCTCACTTGCATGCTTTATTTATTAAATATGAGTTTCTATAGTTTCATCCTTTATTTTGATAAGACCAGTTTAACTCTCCATTACATAGTTGATTTAATATCTATTAAATTCGAATAGTTAAAAATGCAATTAATTTAATATACATTAAGTTAAAGGTGGAATGAAGAGCGAGACCAATCTCCTAAGAAAATGCACGAGATCATATAAAAATCTGTTATTAAAATATTCTTTTCTAGTTTATAGTGAGAGCTTTTATGGTTTTGTCTTTTATTTTGACGGGATTAATCTAACTCTCTATCCTATCTTTCAATTAATATCTATTAGATATAAACTATTGAAAATACGGTCAGTTCAATAGTTCAGATCTAATGAATGTTAAATTAAAAGTATGATAGAGGGTATAACTAGTCCCATCAAGAACATGGACGTGACTATAAAAAAATCCAAGTTTATAAAATATTTTACCATGGAAAAAATCATTTTTTTGTTACTTTTTTGTTTTTTCCCAATAAGAATAATAAATTGGCAGTCTAGAAAAGTTTCAATTTTTCTAATTATATATCTAATTGAAAATTTAGTTGTTGTCATTTATATTTCAGTTAACTCTAATTCATATTATTAGTTTAATCAATATAATCTGGTAATAAAGTGGCCATTTATGAGCTTAAGGGGTTGCACTATCCCCTACGATGGCCATTGCCCACCTATTATAACATATTGAGTCGCAAGTTACTTAAAAAATATAAATTGCGAGACTTACTAACGATCATATACAATTTTAAGAGGATCGCACGGCCTTCTTAAGGTCATAGTCAACCATCCCATTGAGTTATCATGTTGATTGGACTAATATTATGAATAGGAATTAATTAAGATATAGATGATAATAATTAAATTTTTAATTAGGTATATAGTTGATATGTTGAAATTTTAAGTATATAATTAAAAAAAGTAGCAAAGTTAATGTGTAAACTATAACATTACCCTTTTTAAAAAAATCTAGATGTTTTTGGGACTTTCTTAATATATATATATATCAAAGTTAATGCTATTAGAGTATTTAATGGAAAAAAACAAAAGAAAGTGAAAATGGTTAAAAATGAAAAGTGAAACCAATTTGAAATTATAAATAAACCCAAAAGCTAAAATTTCGAAAAAAGGGAATTACAACAGCTTGATGCTGAGTAATCGGTACATAAGCATCTAGAGTAGTCTAGAAAAGGAAAGAATTTCCATTTTCCGACAAGCCACTAGAAAAATGAAATATATGAAAACCAAAATTTATCCTTTTATTTCCGTTTTAATCACTTTTCTTTAATTATTTCATTTTTTTTTAGCTTTAACGAATGGTTTTGTATAGTTGACTAATTTTCATTTTGAAGGGAATCTCTAGTAAAGGAAAGAGACTTAAAATAAGGCCTTTTCCTTTTTTTTTTTTTTTTTTTTCCAGAAAACCTTATATGAAAACTCATAAAAGGAGTTTAAATAAATTAGCCCCTAAACCTTTACTGTTTGGTTTTCAAAACTTTTTTTTTTCTTTATTTTTTAGGAAAAGAAAAACCACATAATAGTAGCTAAAGCTAACATAAACTTTTGCTTTGGTAGCGACTCCGGATTTCATAAATGAAATGTTTTCTTTTTTTTTTTTTCAAAAGGTTTTTTAAAAATTAAAAAAAAAAAATCATTGAGCTGCTTATATTAAATGGAAAAGGTTCGATATAAGTTCAAATTAAAAGGAAGAAAGAAGGGTCGAGCTCAACAATTTCACGATTCCATTAAGAATTAATTTTTATATCAACGTTTTCCCACACTGATGGGTTAGGTAGAGATACGACAATTCCTTTCCACGGTTTAAGCCCAATTATCGAACTTGGTCCAATTAATTTCCCAAGTGGCCGTGGACAAATAGGCCCATCATATTTGGAGGCTTTTCGAGTTTTTTTTTTTTTTTAAAATAAAAATAAAATAAAATAGTTCTGTTGAGATAAATATTCGTTAACACTGAACTACGACGGTTTTGGTCAAAATTTGTTGTGAAATAATGAAAATGTTGAGAGCATATTTTAAGAAAATGTATGGTCCAAGACATTATTAGGAAGATCTCCCACCTAAGCCTAGTTGATTGGATAAAGCAAAACCATCTTTAAAGCAGGAAAAATCAATTGACTGCCAATACATCTTGGTCTCCAATTTTTGCTTTTGCTATTTGTTCAGTCTGGATTGATAAAAAAAATTGTGTGCTTTTCTATCATCAGCAAAGTTTCATCTTTGATCTAAAAAGAATCAGACGGAGAGCTCACAGAGTTTGGACTTATAACAAGGGATAAAAGACTTGTATATAATTTAGAAAGAAGTCATTTGTTTGTCCTAGCTTGATGTCTCGGAATTTACTTAGATTGAAGAACTTGGGCCAGGATAGTAGTAGTGTTGAAGAGATGCTGGGCATCTTCTAGTTTTATTCAAATAACTAAAAGATGTTAGGTGTGGAGGCTGCGTTTTCCTTCAAAGAAATTTACCATCCATTTTTACTTATGAAACAAATAGCAAATATAAAACTTATGCCTTAAGAATAATTGTTGTTAAGAATAGGTTAGAAGCTTTTATTTCACTGTTTACTATATGTAAATTTTTATTGCAGGAAATACTAATTCCAATATTTACTTTACTTATAATCGTAATATTAAGTTGGAAATATAAAATTATTAGTTTATCCTCATTTGGTCATTTTGAAAAATTACAAAAAGTTATTTGATTGCAATATTAATGAGGATATTATGACTAAACTCTTTGAACTGTTTATTGCTTCTATGGAAATAATAAAAACTTCTAAGTTTTTTAGGTGGAAATTATTTCAAATAGAGTAAGAATAGAAAATTCTTATTTTTTAAAGTAAACAAGTAATAGAAAGTTGAGAGGAAATAGCTATTCTATCCCCTCTCTGTTATCTCATAGTAAATAAACCTTTCAAAAACTTTCATTTTTGCCCTTTTTTCATAGTTTCTTGTCCTTCAGATCAAGTTGTTGGAAGCTATTGCTCTTGTGATAGCTCCTAGTATACTTCAGTGCCAAATTATGTTCTTCCCATCACATAATTATCTCTTATTCTTTAATTTATAGGAACTATGGCATTTTTCAAAGACAACACCTGATGGTATCTTGGTTATAAGACACCGCCAACAACACATACATGTTTACATGAACTTTAAGCCTATGTTTGATGTCATTGCTCTCAATGACATGTGCATTTATATACTGCCAATGCTTAGCTCTTTTATGCTCTTGTGAAGGATTTAACTCTTATACTCAAATTAATTTTCAATTGTATTGAAAACTGCATGTGCCTTAGTTGTTTAAAAATCTATAGTGAAAATGTCTAGACCTCCTTCATTAGCCTACACCTACTCACATGATTATATGCTTGTGAAATATCTTTTACAAAAGAAGCATAAATTAATAATCAAAGTTTAGGCCTTTCCATTGTCTCTCTAATCATATCAATATTCTAATTGATATATCACAAGTCTATAACTCTTTTTTTCCAAAATGATTTTAGTTCGTTATGCTAATATCAATGGATGCCCTTAGAATACTAGTTAGAGATCGATAAGGAGCTGTTTTCAATTCTGTTTAGCTCCTCCTTTTTTTTTTTCTTTCTATTTTTCTTTTTTTTTCTTTTTTTGACATGCATAATGGAATTGAAAAGATCAAAAGATTAATTTTCACATTATACTAAGATACTTGTTTATAAGAGTCTCCCACCATTCATATCATTATAAAATTGATATCCCACTAGCTATCCATAATTTCAGTTTAGATATAGCTCATTTTATTGTTTCTCGGATTAAATATAGTGGGTATAATACCAAGATTTGTGAATGATAGTATGTGTTAATGAGTCATATCTTATGTGTTTGAAAAGCTTATATAGTAACATAACTCGTATAAACATGACCCATTTAATGATTATATTTTAAGTTGGTGTTGAACCCATGTATTGATTTTAAAAGATTCAAAGTAAAAATATTGAAATAACTATATTATAGTTTTGTCAAAAAGACATGGTTCAATAATTTTCTTCAATCTGCGAAACACCTATAATGGTAATTACGTTAAAAATCAAAGTAAAAATTGCGATACATTTTTATCATTCCGTTATGAACATAAATTAAATGAAAGTATGATAAAAAGAAAAAAGACTCGTATTCTCAATACATGTTCAGCATCATACACCTTCAATAATTGGAAGTACTCTCTGAAAAAAAAAAAGAAAAGGTTTTCATAGTCCCAATACATATTCAGCACTATAAACCTTAAATAGATGCATTTTCTATATTGAATTCTGCAAATACAAATGATCTTAGTATCCTTTTAGTAGTTCCTTAGCAGGTAACTATGTCATTATTGACCTGATAGTGCAAAGGAAGAAGATGTATATCAAATCGATCTTGGTGATATTATAGTCAACCTGCAATTAATAAGGGTAGTAAATCTTCTTGTTATGCCGAGAATCTGGATTGCTTCACAAGGAGTTGTTGCTTCAGGAAGAAACTTAGCGAAATAAACCCTCTTATCTTTACCTTGAGCACCCACTTGCAGCAAAAAACCACCTCCATTTAATTCTCCAACAACTTGGTACCGGCTATTCTTCTCCAACTTCATGCAGGTGTCATATTCTCTTTCAAAGATAAGAAAGTATTCTCCAATTCTTTCCCTTCTCACTTTCCATAATCTAAACTTCGAGCCAACGTATTGTATCGAAGCCAGGCAATCCCCCACATGGAGTAAGCTCAAGAATTTGCTAAAGGGTGATCGACGGAAAATTTCAGGAAAAGTAATAACCTGAAACGATTTGACATGTAGGTTAAATGCCACAATAGAGCATCTACCATGTTCTCTATGAGGCATCGTCCAAAATATGGTCCCATTCCAACATATGGATCGGTGTATAAGAAGGCCTCGCACACCATGAGGAGGAGATAATTTTTTTCCATTTGTATTCTTTACCAACTGTAATCATATAATATTGCCTCTTCATGTGATGATTTTCAAAAGTCCGGATGACTTTGTACTTTCGAGAAACAATATCAAAGCCCAGCGTAAAATTATCATTGAAATTAAATCGCAATGCTTGGGGAAAGCGAGGCAATGTAATACTCTCTCCAGTTATGGGATTATATAGCACGGCTAGATCCTCGTTGTCATTTTTGGAAAGGCAGAGTAAACCATTGCAATTGCTTTGTGCACTATATTGTTCCAACTTTAAATTTCCACATGGAATGCACCGTATTTCCTTATCATTGATATTCAATAATAAAAATTTTTACAGTATTTGGTCCTGGATTTGCATATGGCTCTAGATTTTCATAAATAAGAAGTCGATGTCTATTCCCTTCTCCATTCATGTGGTTCTCTATAAAGAGAGGATCGCGCGTCAATAAATACCAAGACTTGCAAACATATCTACAGCACATAATTCAATCTGAAGGGAGTCTTAGATATATTGCGAATAATATATCTGCAGGTAAATTAGCAAATCTCTTGTACTCATTGGAACTGTTCCTACATACTCGCTTACTATTCTTCATTAAAGAAATCTTGAATCTTTAGCTGCAAAATACCCACCAATCGAACTCGTATGAGCAGAATAAAAACTAAAAAGCTTAAGGCATGCATCGAAAGCAGTAGTAGTAGCGTATGTTCATATTACAGAGACAACGGGAATGGGTGAAAGGCTGACCTGAAAACAGAGGTGTGGCGAAGGGAGCGGCGATTTGCAGTGTAGCTGTGCCTGGCACGTGGAGAAACCAATTACTTTCACAGAGCAGAAGAGATAGAATGGTAGAAAATCTAGATCTATGTCTTCTAAGTGAATGGTACAAGAAAGGGGGAAAGGAGCAGATAAGAAACAGAGGAAAGGGAAAGGGAAAGGGACGGTGGAATGTGATTTATGCACAAGGTCGTGCCGTTACTTTGTAGATTAAAAAAAAAAAAAAAAAAAAATTTTATCTTTGATATATCTCATCAAAATCTCATTCGGGATTTGCATGTTTTAAAGTCCATGGTTAAAATTACCTTTATAATCCCTATCTTATTGGTTCAAATTTAAGTATTTTTATGTGAGGCAAAAAAATTCAGTATTGTAGGTTTTTTTGTTAAAAAGAGTTACATTTATTTGAATTTCTTGTAAAAACACTATATAAAAGCTAAAAGTAAATATGTTTACCTTTTATACTTATTCAACATTATATATAAGAGGAATATATATATATATATATGTGTGTGTGTCTGTATGTGTATATATTTGCTTTTTGGTATGTTATTCTAATAGCTACATAATTTGAAAATGGTTTCAAAATCATACCAAAAATATGATAAAAAGATCAATGAAAAAATCCTCTCATTTGAAGGCATCAACTTTCTACAATGAATTTCTCATATAAACTCTTTAAGTATTATTTTAGATTCATATCAAACATAATTTTATGTGAACATAAATAATTTATATTATATTATTTATTACGGTATGTGAAAAAAAGAAGTGTTTATATAAAATCCTCTTCCAGTCCAACAAATCCACTCTACTTATTGATGAATCCTTAATTAGTTTCACATTTTTAGGGTTTTAACTGGAAAACTCAATGTTAAAAAAAGAAAAAAAAGAGGGAACTCTTTTAAGATACTCAAGTTAAAGATAGATTGGCCATTGGATTAATTTCTCAACAGGCTATCAAATGTATTTATAAAATAGAAAAAAAAAAGTGATTTGAAAAGTATTTTAGAAATCCTTATGGTTGAATGCACAGTACTAGCATTTGTGTAGCTCCTTTATTTTCTTGTGAAGAATTCAACCCTTATACTCAAAATAGTTTCGAAGAGTATTGACATCTACCTACCTATAACTCAATCGCATAAAAATCTAGTAAAAATATCTAAACAAGTCACCTTAATTGGCCTATACCTACTTGAACAATACATATTTGTGAAATATCTTTTACATAAGAAACATGATTATAACTTCAAAGATTAAATATAGCAAGTGTGATATTAGGAATGATGGTTCGCATTAATAAATCATGTTTTCGAAAAGCTTAACTCGTATGATTCTATTAATAAATGCCTTTTGTGTTAACCTGTTTATTTATTGATAAAAAATTATAAAATAAATATATTATGATTTTCAAATCAAAGACAAGGATGAACAATTTTCTTCAATTTTGCAAAGTAGCTTACATTATAAACTATGTTAAAAATTAAACGAAGATCCTTAGGTTAGTGATGCCCTAAAGAACTCTCTTTCTTAAGAGTATGTCCACTTTATCCCTAAGTTTATAAAATAAAGATCCTTAAAAATTATAATATTATTTAGGGACCTAGAACTATATTAATTCAAACTAAAGCAAGACTATAATCCTAAAAAAAAAAAAAAAGATAACTTTTTGAGATTCCTAGCAATAACCCCCAAAAGGGGGTCTTACCTTTTGAAATAGGTTTTCCGCTTGAAATTGAAGCCAAAAGATATGGGATGGCGACGCTCTTAGGTACATATTACTTTATTATTGAATAGTGGCTGCAATTATGGACGCTGGTGACAATTCTATTGTAGATGGTATGTATTCACAACCTCAAGCACCTTCAACATTTAGCTAGACGAATGGTGTGGCGATGGAATTGAGATGAGTTATTATTTCACTTCGTTGATATTACAAGTTGGAACATCACAGAAATTTGGCATGCGATAGATGAGGGTAATAAAAATGTAATAAACTAAACGTGCTCGTTAAGGGAAAATGAAGAAAAAACAATAAATGTACTTGTAAACTTTTTGAAAATTGGTTCAATTTTTGTTCATCATCCTAGTCAAAAGCCGGCAATTTGAACTATAAAATTTATCTTGATAAACTCATAAACTTAATCAAGCTTCAATCAAGTGTGATAGAGTTTAGACATCATTATATATATATATATATAATCGCCCATATGTTGTCTTTATACTTTTAATTGTCATGCCGTTTTGCAAATTTTTTTTAGATAATTTATAATTTTTTGATAAATTTCAGTTAAGTTGCATTTTTTTAAAAAAGTTACATATCTTTTCTCCAATATCCGTATCTTTGGAGAAGATATTTAAGATACATATAAAATTTTACATTTTTTTTTTAAAGTTGCACATTTTTTCTTGGAGAAAATACGCAACTAAGATAGGTATTTTAGTATATCTTGCATTTAGAGTTTAAAAAATTAATTTTTGACATATAGATTTTTTTAAAAAAATAAAAAATCTTAACCGGATTTCTTTAAAAAATTTAGTTAGTTAGATTTTTTTAAATAGATTTGTGAAATTAGATATTTTTAGGATTTTTTTGAAAAAGAAATAATAATATGACAATTAACGTAAATCTAGCTCGATTTTGTTTAAAAAAAATTCACCCACTAAATTTTTTCTAAAATAAGAATTACGTTGGTTTGATCTTACTAGTAGGTATATAAGCACTTCTAGGGCAACCGTAAAAAAATAATTTTTTTTCTTGAAAATTCGTAATAAAAAAATATTAAAAATTCATCTAAATTACACTTTTGCATATCTGTACATATCGTAGCACTTTTAGAAAAATTATAAAAAATAAAGCTCATTATTTTTTTTTTATCTTTATATGGTGACTTAATTTTAATAGATTAACTCTCGAGTTTAAATTTTTTTAAATAATTTTTTTTAGAAAATTTACAAACTAATGGTTAAATTACGGTTTTTCCACCTAGAAATCCTAATTTCACTTTTTACTGATGTAACTAGTTGGCAACTCCAATTTTTTAAAAAAATATTTAAAAATATTTTTTAAAAGAATTTTTTTTTATTTTCCTTAATTTAATATTGAGTAATTTATATTAAGCGAGTTGGGCTTAACTAAATTAAGGAAAACCGAAATAGAGCTCGATAGAATTGACGACTCCATTGGGTATCATAGTGGACTAGCCATGTAAAAATAAAAATTAATTAATGGGCTTTCATTTTTTTTATTTCTTTTTATCTATATATTATGAAATAGTTATACTAATTAGGTTTTAGTGATGCGGGACTTTAAGAAAATAGCTTAGTCCAATGGGCCCCTTATTAGGGGATTTAGGGGGAATTTTTTTTATCACTTGTGTGCTTAAATGTGGTTGGAATTGGATCACCTTAGAAATCTATGACAAGTCGCCATTGTGTAACTCTTGAGTCTTTAGTGTCTTTATCCCTCACTTGGTGGTGATAAGCAAACTAACTTATGTTTCGATGTAGCTTACTATGCATTTCCCTATGATTATCAAAGGCTATAGAGCTTAAGACCTATAGATCTTATTCTCCTGCATCATTGTAAAATAAAAAGGGATTACTAATTTTTAAATTATAAGAGATAGAAAAGAATTATTATAACTCGTGACCAATTGGATTTTATTTTCAAAATTTAATGTACTTATATATAGAAGTGTACATAGGCTTTATTTTCAAAAAGAAAAAAAATCAGAAATTCACATGCTTATATATGTAAGTTTATGTGAATATTGACTATGAGTTTATAATAATTCTATTCTTATAGTTTATCAATGACTAGCCATATTGCATTGCACGCGTATGTAGCGTAATGCATCACGTTTATTTTATATGCTATCTTGTGTAATATATGTGAGTTTTATAGATTTAGTTTTATTTTGTGAGTAATAGGTTGTGTAACATAAAATTTAATATAGAAGGCTCAAAATCGTTAGTATTTCCCTTGTACCATAATGTGCCAATGTTAAAAAATTTCAATATCAGCTTATACATCTTTTTAAGGCATGTAATTATGGAAACTAACTATGATAAGATTTAACCATTAGATTCCCATTATAAAGTATTTTCCACCTCAAAGTCATTAATCTAGTAAATGTTTAAGTTTTCGTTCTTCGTGTTTATTTATTAAGTTGTCATGATCTTGATAAAGCTTTCTATATGAGTTGTTACCCTTATGTCATCTTTTAATAGGTTTCTCATTGTAAAATAATTTTCACTTCTCTATGTCACCCTTATGTCATCCTATGTCCTTGGTCGTCAATTCTAATGTTTCCAATTATTTATTTATTTATTTATTTTTAGATTCGTTGATGTCAATATTAGGTTGTCTGTAACATAAAATTAACATTGATTTTTTTTTTCAATAAAAGTTTCCAAAAAAAAAAATATAAATAAATAAAGAAAGGTTTTCAAAATTAAAACTTGATTTTTTTTTTTAAAGAGAGGGGATATAATGTTGCTAATAAGAAGGGATTCTTGCAAGCTTTGAAAGATTGCTTCTTAAGTGATTTGGCCCAACTTAAAGCCTATAATCACTTGTTGTTAAAAACCAAGATGTTTGAAGCTCTTGAGTAGAGAATAACCATAGTAGAAGAGGTTTTGAGTAAGTATGTGAAGCAAGTCGAGACCATGGCTTATACCCAAGCTCAGAGACCTATTGACATACCATTTGAGGTATACAAGTTTAAAGAGTTGCTAGTTCGTGAGCTTAACAACAACAGCAAAGGTTTAAGGAAGGAATTAAAATAGGAATTGTTGAAGATGGAAGAAGAAATCTTTCAAAAAATTGAAGAGAAAATGAGAGCTCTAAAGGATTACAACATACAGAGTGATTTGGGCTTCAGTAATGTTTGCCCTTTTAAAGACCAAGAGTTACCCAAGAAGTTCAAGGTACTAAATTTTGGAAAGTATGATGGAACAACCTGCCCTAAGCTCTACCTGAGGCTCTATGTTTGCAAGATGGCTTAATTCTCTAAACATGAGTAGTTGATGATTCAAACTTTCTAGGATAGTTTAATTGGGCCGGCGTTGATATGATATGCCCAATTTGAACTTAGTTGAGCTTGATACTTAGGATATGCTAGCTCAAGCCTTTTATCAATGGTACAAGTTCAATGAAGAAGTGGCTCCTTCCTTATGGATCTAAATACTGTGAAAATGAAGTTGACCTAGTCCTTTAAAGAGTACGCTTAAAGATGGCGATCTACATCTATTCAAGCTACGATACAATTGCCAAAAAAATGAATTGATCAACATATTCATTCGCACATTAGATGAACCTTATTATAATCACCTCCTGGATCATATCATTTCCATGTTTATAGACGTAATCATAGCAGATAGTCACATTGAAGATGCTATTAGAGTGGGGAGATTGATAAGGAAGGGATCGGCCTCACTAGATTCAAAGGTTACTATGAACACTACAATGTCCCATTTGATGATACGTGGATCTAGTGCCCTAATCACTAGCCCAAAGCCCATGGAAAATAAGCTAAGTTAGAAATCACCTAGAAGGAAGTTCACTCATATCTTGATTCCTATGTCTCAAGTCTATTGCCGCCTAAAAGAGGAGGGTTTGTTGCATCCTAAGACTCTAATACTAGGGCATAGGCCTTGGAAATACGATCCTGATGTGCAATGTGAGTACCATATGAGTTAGCAGGGGCATGCTACTGACCATTGCTGGGAGTCGAAGAATAAAGTCTAAGATTTGATTGACGAAAATTTGGTCCAGTTAGACTTCGTTAAGGATCCAAGGCCCAAATTCCACATAGAGCCCATTATCGACATAATACAAGGTTTAGATAAAGTGCTAGAGACAAATTTGAATGGTTAAGCCTGGGAGGCACGTTACTGCTAGGGTTTAGAAAAGAAAAGGTTGTTACCCTAGAAGAAAAGCTAGCGAAATTATAAGAAGGACTCATGGATATAGAAATGGTAGTGGGTTATGTGCTCAAGCAACTTAGAAACTTAAATCCTAGTATGGATAGGACATCACAACCTAAGTATAAGGATGATTCAAGGAAAGAGAAGTTGGGAATGAATGTGCCAATTAGGAAAGCCTAGGATTAAGAAAAGTTCGTCTACAATGAGAGGAGGTGACTTACATTGTTTAAAATTCCAATAGTTGAAGTGTTCAAGCAATTGAGAGAAGCAGGGATGCTAGCATGTGAAAACCTAACAAAAAAGTATAAGCCAAGAGATCATGACCCCAACAAATGGTGTGAATATCATGTGAGCAAGGGGAGGCATACCATAGAAAATTGCTGAAAATTGAAACATAAGATGTAAGATTTCATTAATGTAGAAATTATCCAACCAAGCTTTTTAGAGGCTAATGGATCAATTGGCAATGGTATTCCTTCCTCAGGTTTTGAAGAAGCATCAAACAAACAACCTCCAGCATCAGGTATTGAGGGTCTATTACTCTTATCTAACAAGGTAGCTCACCATTTGAAGTAACGGGTCATCTCTCTAAGAGGTCAATTCAACTAAATGGGCCAAGTTCAAAGGAGTGACAGAAATGGAGGTAAGAAGTGGAAAAGAATCTTAGTTTCTACATTTACTTTTTTTTGTTTAAGAATAATCTTTTATTTTAGAGCTTGTAATGGATATGAGTTATTTGAATAAAAAAATTGTCATGTACATGTTTGTCTTTGAAGCTAGCTTAACTAACATGAGTATGTCATTGGCCTCTCACTAAATGAAATGCTTTATGTAGATTTAGAATAAGCAAGAATAGATAAAATGTGGACTTGGAACTTAAAATTTTCTATTTTAGGGGATGTAACACATTACTTGAAAAGTTTAGGATGAAAAGAGGGAACCTATGTCTCAAACACTAACCTTACACATATGAGAGTTAAGTGACATAATGTGAGTACTTAGCCTCATTCCTTAAAGCAGGTCTGTCTTGAACTAAGTACACATGTTAAAATGATATTAAGCATTCATTTTACTATCCTAAACACATTTATCACTTACAAACCCATTTAAGCTTTTTAGAGATTTTTCTTAAAATTAGCCCTACTAAGAACCACCTTACATTAGGGTAGTTGAGAGGATAGGTTCATTAATTTGGAGAAAATGAGTAGACTAACTTATGCTTGCTTTAGTTTTGCCAATTCATGAGTAAATATTGTCAAAGAAAATTCAATTTCTTTATGATGAAGAAGAGTTTCAAAAAATATACGCCTCACTTGGGCCTATACACTCATTTAAGTACCTTAAGCCTATGGAGTTTTCCCAAACACTCAAAGCTATATACACTTCTCTTAAGCTTATACTCTTTGAACCTATAGTTTTAGGGTTTTGAATCCCATTAAGTGAAAACTCAGCATAGAAAGGTGACCACATTGACAAAAAAAAAAAAAAAAAGAAGAAAAAAGAAAAGAAATAAAAAGGAGAAAAAGAAAAAAAAAGAGAAGAAAAAAGTGAAAAATTGAAAATATTAACAAGGTGATTATCTTCAAAGCTGAGTCAAATTACCAATAAGCCTGCGATCAAAACTTGTGAAGGATATACAAAGGTCAAACACTTTAAAATTCATAAGCCCAAAAGCAAAGCCATCACTATATGATCCTACCCATTATACTACCCTTAACGAAGCTTTTTTGACTAAAGAAATTGACTTATTTTCAGCAAAATTTACTCATAAAGTTGTGGTAAGCCCATGTTTAGTCTTTCTTAGGTTCTTGGCTAGTAAGCTCGGGATAGATTATACATGATTTCCTCAAAATTGGCTAAGTACATTGATATCCATTTGTTTAAACTATTAACCAAATGCCTTACATTGTAAACCTAGAAAAGACTTGATTGATTGGCTAGAATGTATTGCTTACAAGATAGGCTACAATTTTTGAAATTGATGCTAAGAGTTTAAATAGACCTATGAGAGTGCAAGGAAGTCCTATTTGACTAAATATTTTAAGTAATAGTATCTATCTCCTTAGTGAAAAATTAGAGGAAAGTTGAGTGCTTTCTCGAAAATATGAATGGTCTTAACTTTAAGCTTAAAATCGATGCTTTTAAAAAGTTCAAAAATCATGAATTATGCTCTAGGAAGCAAGATTGAAAAAATGAGTGATCAATGGGCAAGGGGTAAGCCAACCCCTCATTTTTGATCTTCAGAGTTTTCAAGACTTTCTTACTTCTTAGCAACACAATTTTCCATCAAAGAGTATTTTTCTTTGAATTTTTTGTTAAAAAAAAGAAAAAAGAAAAAAAGTTTTCAAGGAGAAATAGAACCTTTTTCAAAGAGAAATAGAACCTTTTTCAAAAATTGTCAAGATAGATTTCTTAAAAAGAAAATTCAAAATTTTCAAAGAATTGTCAAAATCCTTTAAACTCAAGTCTTAGATCATTTTATCAAAACTCATCAAAGTTCTTAAAATACATAGATCGCTTGCTCATTGGAATACTATCCTATCTAATCCTTCTTAGGATCACTTGCTCAAAGGAGTGATGCCTTATCGTTAACTGGATCGCTTGCTTAAAGGAGCGCTATCTTATTCCTTGTTGAATTGCTTGCTCATAGGAGTATTATCTTATTTAGTCCTTTGTTAGGATCACTTTCTCAAAGAAACGCTGTCCTATCTTTTGTTGGATCACTTGCTCAGTGGAGCGCCATCTAATCCTTTCTAAGATCGTCTGCTCAGTAGAGTGCTATCCTATTCCTTGTTAGATCACTTGCTCATAGGAGTGTTGTCCAGTCTAATCCTTTGTTAGGATCACTTGCCCAAAGGAGATTTGTCCTATCCTTAGTTAGGTCACTTACTCAGTAGAGCACCATCCAATTCTTTCCTAGAATTACCTACTCAAAGTAGTGCTATCCTATCTTTTGTTAGATCGTTTGCTCAGTGGAATATCATCCAATCCTTTTTAGGATTGCCTGCTTAGTGGAACGTTATCCTATTCCTTGTCCTTATTGGATCGCTTGCTCATAGGAGCGCTATCCTATCAAGTCCTTTGCTAGGATCAATTACTCAAAGGAGCATTGTTTTATCCTTAATTAGGTTGCTTACTTGATAGAGCACTATTTAATCCTTTCTAGGATCGCTTGCTTATGGAAACACTATCCTATTTAGTCCTTTGCTAGGATTACTTGCTCAAAGGAGTGTTGTCCTATCCTTAGTTGGTTTGCTTGTTTGGTAAAGCACCATCCAATCCTTTGTAAGATCACTTACTTAAAGGAGCACCGGTCTATCCTTAGTTAAGTTTCTTGCTCAGTAGAGTGCCATCCTATTTTGTCTTGTCTTTGAAAGATTTATCATTTTGAATAACAGATCCTTAAAGAGAACTATCCTCTTAAGGATACTTGACCTTTCAAGTTAGGACCCAATTTGTTTGACAATCAAATTCTTTACTCTACCAATTCAAGTAAAGACCAGGAAAAAATGAATATGTCTTTTTTGTTTTTATAGTAAAGTTTTTTACAAACTTTACTATAAAGAGGAGTAGCTATAGACGCCCCATTTTTGCTGCCCTTTATTTTAATTTCAGTCTCTTTTTACTTTTGAGGTAGGTTTATAAAAAAATAAAAAAAAAATGAAAATTTGAATTGAAAAAATAGAAAAAATAATAAATAAATAAATAAATAAAATGAAAATTAAAAAAAAAAATATAAGTGTCAAGTAGAGTTAAGACGATTTGAGTTGTTTAGGGTCAAATCAGACAATGAAGATTTATAGTCAATTTAATAAATTCCGAGTTGTTAAATAGTTAAGCTTAAAATATTTTTTAAATTAGTATAATGTAAAGAGGATTTTTTTATCTAATTTATATTGGGCTAAATAGACTTAAGAATTATTAAATAGGTTAGTATGTATTTTAGGTTAAATCAAGTTAGATTGAGTAGGGCCCAAAAATAGAAAACCCAAGTCAATGTAGGGTTTCTAAAAACTAGATTGAATCTAATAAATCAAATCGAGTATTGTCATTTCTTTTGTATCTTGGATTTTTTAAGATTAAATCTATAATAAAAAAGATCTAAATTTATGGCCTATAAATAATGGATAATAGGTTGTAAAAAGACACGTTTTTCAAATTTACACACAAATCCCAAAGTCACACATAGTTTTTTATCCTCATAATTTCTCTCACACTAAATCAGCATGCAACACATGTGCGCTCTCTTAATTCCCGCACACTTCACTCATGCACATACTCATTCACCTTACATTCTCTCCCCGACACATATACACATGTCCCCACAATTCCTACACAACACATATTCACGTCCTTACACATAATTCCTACACTACACATTCACGTCCCCACACAAACACATATTTACATCATGGCAATCTCCAATCACGCACGTGTACATGTGTCTGACTCACTATAACTCATGTCCCTTATTGATACACACAACCCATTCACTAACACATACATAATCCACGGTAAAAAACACATACACATACATGGGTCAAAGAACACATACACAACTTGATCACAATACACATACACACACGTTCACAACATATACACAATCAGGATGCACATACACACACGATCACAACAAGCACGTTCGATTACGCATAAGTTGGCTCATTTAGGTAATAAAAAAAATATTTCATTTAATTATTTATTTTTTTAGTTAATTGATTTATTTTACCAACTTGTTTTTTAGTGTACGTTTTTTTTATAAATTTTAATAATTGTCATGCTGTTTTGCAATTTTTTTAGATAATTTGTAATTTTTTTGATAAATTTTAGTTAAATTGCATTTTTTTTTGAAAAGTTGCACATCTTTTCCTCAAAATCTATATCTTCAAAGAATATACATATTAAAAATTTTATTTTTTGAAAAGTTGTATATCTTTTTTCTAAGATCTGTATTTTCGGAGAAGATACATATCAAAAATTGCATTTTTTGAAAAGTTGTATATCTTTTCTCCAAGGTCTATATCTTTGGAAAAGATACGTGTATTTTTTTTTTTGAAAAGTTACATATCTTTTTTTTGAGATCCATAGACATAAAAAATTGCATTTTTTGAAAAGTTGTATATATTTTCTCTAAGACTCATATTTTTGGAGAAAATATGTATCTTAGATAGGTATCTTAGTATATCTTGCATTTAAGGTTTAAAAAAAAAATCAATTTTTGATACATCGATTTTTTTTTTAAAAAATAAAAAATATTAATCAGAGTTTTAAAAAAAAATTAGTTAGTTAGAACTTTTTTAAATAAATTCGCGAAATTAGATCTTTTTAGGATTTTTTTTTTTAAAAGGAAATAATAATGTGATAACTAATATAAATTTAGCTCAATTTCTTTTAAAAAAAGATCTACTTGCTAAATCTTTTCTAAAAAAATAGGTACATTGGTTTAATCCTGACTAGTAGGTATGTAGCCACCTCCAAGATAATTGTAAAAATATAAAAAGAAATTTTCTTGGAAATTCGTAGTAAAAAAATAGTAAAAATTCATCTTGATTATACTTTTGCATATATGTAAATATCTTAGCATTTTTAGAAAAATTATCGAAAATAAAGCCAATTAGTTTTTTTATCTTTACATGGTGACTTAGTTTTAATAAGTTATCTCATGAGCTTAGATTTTTTTGTTTAATTTTCTAAAAATAATTTTTTTTATCGAAAATCTGCATATTAGTGGCTAAATTAGGGTTTTCCTACTTAGAAACTCTAATTTCATTTTTTAGTAGTGTAATTGGTTGGTTATTCCAATTTAAAATTTTTTTTTAACATTTTTTAAAAGAAAATTTTTCCCTTATTTTAATATTGAGTAATTTATATTAAGTGGGGTAGGCTTAATATATATTAAATTAAGGAAAACCAAAATAAGGCTCGATATAAAGTCGCTGACCTTAATCTCCTTATGTCTGACTTTTTGATCATAGTATCGGGTGGCTTTGTGTTAGTATGCAGTTACTCGAGTTGTAGTAAGGTATCAGATTTCTTTAATAGTATCAACGTTGGCTTGTAATAGGGACTTATTAAGGGTGGAATTGAAGCTTTGGGTTCGGAGGTTAGGGAGTTCAAGTTTAATGAGAAGGACTGTATGGGATTCGAATGCTAGGCAGAAGTGCATTTTGTCGGTAGAAGTTTGGTGGATGGTCTTGTATCCCTACAGAATGTTGGGTAGCTTGTCTACCCAAGTACCATGGGCTTTGTCTACTCATTTCTTTAAGCTGTTTAGAATGATCCAATTGGCTGCCTTAACCTATCCGTTCGACTTGGTGTAGGTGACTAACATGAAGTGTGGTGTGATATGGTGCTTGGCACAAAATTCTTCGAATTTGGGGATATCAAGCTGTCGCCTGTTGTCCATGATAAGAGGGTAAAGAACCCCAAATCGAGAGAGAATGTTGTTTCTAATGAAAGACTCAACATTTCTCTCCATGATTTTTGCTATTGCTTCAGCTTCAACCCACTTGATGAAGTAGTCGATGATAACTATTATGAATTGCTGTCCTCCCAAAGCCTTTGGGAAAGCCCCAAGGATGTTGATACCTTATTATGCGAGTAGCTATGGATTGGTTAGGGGCTGGAGACTGGTGTTGGGTGTATGATTGATAAAAACGTGCTTCTGGTACTATAGGCACTTTTAAGCCATGGCCTTAGCGTCCTACCTCATGGTAAGCTAATAATACTCGAGTTGTAATGCCTAGAGGTAGAGGGCCTGGGACTGAGTGTGGCTGTTGCATACTCCAACATGCAATTCTTCCATGACGTGCAAGCCTTCTTTTTCTTGCAAGCATCTAAGCAAAGGGAGGCTGATGCCCTTGAGGTACAGGACACCTTTGACTAACGTGTAGTTAGTGGCATGATATTCGAGCTTCTTTGCCTCCCTTCAATTAACTCTGGACGGGATCCATCAAGCTTAGCTCTAATGCTACATTTGTCAGTTCCCAGACTTTTGCCAAGACTTGAGTTGTGCTCTTCTCCGATAGGTACTTTATGAAGATCTTCCTATCCCTCACCTCTGATTTCTATATCCCTATAGAGGCGAGTTTGGATAGCCAATTTACTACCAAATTCTCGAGATAGGGGATCTTTGTGATGCTTTACAAAGGGAATTTAGTTAGGTGGCTCTTCAACTTGTTTAGATAGCTTGCTATTGTGTCGCCCTATCCTCATAGTCGCCTTGAACTTACTGGACAACTAGCATGAAGTTCGAGAAGACCTGTAAGTGTTCAATACCGATCTCTTTGGCCAACTTGAGACCAGCAATGAGGGTTTCGTACTTGAATTCATTATTGTTGGCATTGGACTTAAACTTGAGGGCGTAGCAAACAATGACTTTGTGTAGGCCTGTCAAAATGAGAGCCACACCTCCGCCGCTCGAGGTGGATGATCTGTTCACTTGGAGAGTCCATACCGGTTTATTATTGCCTAGGGATTCTTTCTCCTCTCTTATGTATTCTACCATAAAGTCGGCTAGCACTTGTGCCTTGTAGGCTGTTCGTGGCTGATATTAGATTCCATATACACTATACTCCATTGCATAATTTAATATCTATCCAGACGCATTAGGCTTTTGCAACATAGTGCATTGTGGTTGATCTGTGAGTATGATAATTTGGTGCCCTTGGAAGTAGGGTCTTAGCTAACGTATTAAGCAAATGACGGCTAGAGCAAATTTTTTGCTCAGGTGTACCTGACCTTAAGCTCATAAAGTATACAACTAACATAGTATAGGGGCCTGTATTCTCTTCCATTTACTCTTACTAGCATAAAGGATAGCACCTAGTTGCTTATGGCCAGGTACAAGAATAGGTTTTCCCCATGGATAGGCTTGGAGAAGACTAGTGGGTGTACAAGAAAGTCTTGAAGTTACCGGAAGGCGGCGATGTACTTTAAGGTCCATTCAAAACCCTTTGGATTTTTTAGGATTTTAAAGAATTCAGTGCATTTATCCACACTTTTTGAGATGAACCTGCTTAATGTGGTGACCATACCTATGAGCCTTTGCATGTCTTGGACCGCGGTAGGGGGCTGTAGTCCCTGATGGTGCTTATCTTCTCGAGGTTGGCTTTAATGCCTCTTTGGGTAACCAGGAAGCTCAGGAATTTCCCAAAGTTGACCCTAAAGATGCATTTCTACTTTTTAGGGGTTCAACTTCATATTCTATGTCCGCATTTGGTTGAAATCTTCCTAAAGGTCCTTGACATGATTGACTGGCTTCATGCTCTTGATGATCATGCTATCGATGTATACCTCCATATTGCAACCAATTTGGGACTTGAACAATTTCATCATAATTCTCTGGTATGTAGCCCCAGCATTTTTTAGGTCGAACAGCATCACTATGTAGTAGTATGTGTCATAATCAGTGATGAAGGAGGTATGAACCTCATCCTTCAAGTCCATTTTAATTTGATTATACCTCAAGAAGGCATCTATGAAGCTTAATAGGGCGTGTCTCGAGATGGTGTTGACGAGCTGATCGATTCTCTGAAGAGGAAAGCAATCTTTTGGGCAAGCTTTATTTAGGTCGGTGTAATTGATGTACATATGCTAATTCTTGATCTTCTTCTTGACTAGCATGACATTTGCTAACCGAGTCAGGTACTTTTCTTCCTCATGAAGCTAGCCTTGAGCAGCTTCTTTACCTCTTCCTCAATTGTGACTTGCCTCTTCGAACCGAAGTGCCTCTTCTTTTGCTTGACAGGTCATGCGGTGTAGTCAATGTTAAGGCTATGGGTTGCCAGGTCAGATGAGATTCTGGGCATAGTTGACACCAACCAAGCGAACCTATTTGAGTTGGCCCGTAAGAAGGCAATAATTTTGTCCTTCACCTCGGAGGGAGTCTCAATCTTGACCTTCATAGTTTGGTTAGGAGAGGAACCGATCTGGACATCTTTAGTTTTCTCATTCGGCTTGCCCTTTTCCGTCGGCTTCTCTTGTAGGTTGAACTCTAAGGTGAAGACTCCGTCACATTTGGTGGCCCTAACTTATGGCTCTCTTAAGAGCTTCTAATCATAACTATACATCGTTACCTTGCTGGGGTAAGAATTTCACCTTCAGGTGAAGGGAGAATGTGATGATCCCAAACGCATTTAGACTTGATCTTTCCATGGAAGCGTTGCAAGGGGAGGACCAGTCGATTACGATAAACTCCATTGGTCGTTGTGCCACGTGATCGTCATCGCTAAGCTCCATGTTTAGAGTGATGACCCCTTTAGCTTGAGTGGTATTTCCATTGAAGCTGATCAAGTTATGGTAGTACGGCTTTATCTTAGTCGGCAACTTCTTCATCATCCTCTCTTATGTGTAAAGGAAGATGATATCGATGTAGCTGCCAGTGTCCATCATTATTTTCAAGACCTTAAAATTTTCCATGCTCGCTCTTATGACTAAGGCATCCTAATAGGGGGTATCTACCCCCCTTTATATCTTCGTTGGAGAAGGAGATAAAAGTGTCTAGTTTTTGTCTCTTCTCCTTTACTGTTAGCACCTTGAATGGGGAGTTAACTAAGCTACTTGTGCTTAATTGGCTCCCAAGGTGTAGGCCCCCAACTATTATATTTATTATGCCGTTGGAGGCACGATCATTGTGGCGATCAACATTCTGCTTTGCTCTGGTACCCTTGATCCACTGCCTCTTGGGTGTTTGGTCATCATTGTCATTAGAACGGTCATTGTTCTTTGGTCGAGCTACATACTCATTGAAGAAGCCTTGCCGAATGGCGTATTTGATTGCATTCTTCGGATAGAAGCATTTGTCGGTGGTATGGTCATGATTGTCATGGAACTGGCAATACTTATCTGAGTTTTGATGGATAAGGTTCCCCTTCATTTTTGGGGGCCTTTACAACAGGTTTCTATGCTTCATCTCGAAATAGACTTGAGCTATGGGTCTATTTAGGAGGATATGCTGCATGTAGATAAGGGAGGGGAGCAGGTCTTGCTTTGTTGGGTGCTTCTTCTTTCCTGATTCCTCCACCTCTGATCTTCCCAACAACCTTTTGCCGGGCGATCCTTCATCGACAATTTTTCCTTGTCTTGCTTTCCATTCAACATCTTTTAATGGGCGTCGCATCTGGCGTAAATGTTTTCCTCTTGATCGATATACCTTTGGGCCTTATTCCAAAAGTCAGCCAAAGTCTTCAACTTGTTCTTCATAAGTGATTAGAAGAAGTCTCTTGAAATGTTGGATGTTGAGCTAAGCAGCATGGGTACTAACTCCTTTGTCTAGCTAAGGGATTTTGACTACGGCATTGTTGAATCGGGCCACGTAGTCATGCAAAAATTTACCCTCACTCTGTCTTATTAGGTATAAGGATGATGTGTCCTTGGATGGGGGCTTGCTAGCCCTGGAATGAAGGTTAAATTTCTATGCTAGCTCATTAAAGAAGCCAATGGAGTTTTTGGGCAAGTGGTTGAACTACGCTCAAGTTGCTTTCTTCAAGGTGTTCGGGAAAACCTTGCACATTATAGGGTCCCCGTGACTGTGATAATTCATGAAGGCGTGGAAATGGAGGAGGTAGTTGATAAGGTCTCCTGTACCTTCATATTGGTCTAGGGATGGAAGCTTACTATTGTAAGCTTTCAAAATTGAGTTTAGGACAACCGAGCTTAGATTTAGGGTTTTCAGGGAAACATATCCAATTGAGCCCAAACTTTACGACTAGAATAAAAAAGTTAGTCGAGATATTACAGTGTAGTTAGATTTTAGTAATAATGACCCGAAATCCCAATTTTGCCTTTAGAAATTGAAATATTTAATAAAGCACTAAAATGTTCGAACTCCTAAAATTGAACTTAGATTACAACGAGAACTTAGAGATAAGTTAATTGAGCTATAAAATGAGATAATGTAGTATAATTTACTATATAAAAATACACGTAATTTTACGAGTATACCCGGTATAAATAATAATTATACCTGTAAATTAATCCTAAATTATGTAATTATATATTTATTGTGTTGAATTCATGAAATTAACTTTAGAATATATCCTAAAAATAAAAGATATGCCAGAAACTTAATTATATGAGTAAAGTTATATATTTCACATGTTATTTACATAGGGTATAAATTTGTATATTAATTAAATAACTAATTCTAACATATAATATCTATATTTAAGCAATTATTTAATAAAAGAAAAAGAAAAATTGATTAAATACATTGGAGATTGCTGGACAATGATGCGTGGCAAGAGAATAGGATTGAAATGCTGAATCAAAAAGTAATTCTTCAACAATTTGACACCTCATTCTTAATTAAAGGAGAAAAAAACAAAAGAAAAAGAAAAGGAAAAATTCATAGGCGGTAAAAGAATCCTATAAATACTATCCTATCAGCAGATTGACAACATTTAGCTGTTAGGAACCAAGAATAGAGAAAAAGAAAAATTAGAAAAAATCGTAGAAAATAAAAACAAATTTAGAAAAAAAGGGGAAAAATTAGTGAAAGTGTAGAACCCTAACTTAGAGTGGTTCTGCTGTGAAACCCAATCAACCCCACACGGTCCACCCACCGCGTAGGCCGTCCGACAACTGCCTAACCGTCGCCGGCCACCGGAGCACCCAAGAACACCAAGGTTAATTTCCTGCCCTGTTTTTCAATAATTTCTAAAAAATAATAAATCCGCCAAGAAAATTATGAAAAAAAATTGTACTTAGGTTGTTTTAAACATGCTTTCATGTGATATTTTTATTTTTGAAAAATTCGTAATATTTAATATACTTTATTAAGAAATCTATAATTCACCCGAATTTATATTTGTGAAATAAATGTACTATATGATGTTGTTTCTAGCTGAAAATTTTTGTGTAAGATGTGTATGATATATAGGTAATTGCTATGTAGCCTAAATTTTTATTTGAATAATTTTAATATTTATTGCATTTTTAGGCCTGAAATTAGCTCGAAAATAGGCTGAAATTATGAATTTAATAGGAAATTATGAAATTAATTGATGAAATGGACATGTACTGATCTATAATAAATAGTAACAGTATTGAGTCAGATTGAAATTAATTTGGTGCTAAAAGAATTATGATTGGATAATTTATCATAATTTAGGGGTAAAATCGTCAATATGAAAATATAGGCAATAGGTCAGAAACTTGAATCCAAGTGATAACTGAATTTCCTATATTTTTAGAATCCTATAGAAATTTTCGGGGAATTATTTAGTAACCCGAACTATTTATTACGAATTTATTAAGTAAAATAGCTTAAATTACAAGTTGGGGAGTATTTGTAATATTAATAGGCTAAAATGAATTAAATAAAAAACTATATAAAGGATTACTGATCAGATTGGATTAATGGAAATTTTTATTTTATTTATTAATATTTTCTGATCGGGATACACTTTAGGTGCATTAGAATTGAATAATACTCATATTGTTACAATATAAGGACAAATTAGATAAAATATAATTTAATAATGTAAATTACGTATAATACGATCATTTTTATATAATTATGTATAATTGTATTAAAAACTTAAACTACCCGTTAAAAGTCACCTCTAGAAACAGGATTCGTAAAACGTGTCGTTAGGTCTATACGAACCCAATGACACTAATTTTGTTGAAATCGGACAACCTTAAGTAATTTAGCTCAAGACTATATCATATTCAAGAATATACAAATTTCGGTAACCTTACCGGAATGAAAACGTGAATTAATAAATAAAAAGTACGTTTCGATATCGAAACGATATATAATACGTAATAGTATATATGATGTACAGTATCAATAATTAATAATTTAATCTGATATATAGTGATAACATGATGGTATATTATGGAAATAATATATATACATATATAAATATAACCATTTTAGATAAAACCTTAATGTTTTGGTAATTATTACGAAAACTGAATTTGGGCCTTTTGTGTAATTAGGACCTTCCAATACAAAGACGGTTGACAATTCAAGTCAGCAATAGCGAACGTCTAAACAAGTAAGTTGGGGTTGTGGCTTCATTACTGTTTGGGTGCTATTTAAAGTATCCAGAGACCCAAGAGTATTTCTGGTTGTGTTTGTAGTTAGATGATTATGCGCATGCTATGTGTGTGAATGATACTCAGTTGTGACAGGAGTTCAACTCTTTGGTGTGTTGTTCTGCATATTTGCATGGATTCCATATTGTGTGAACTTGTTGGTCACCCTTGATTAACATTAACGGTTATTCGACTGAAATGTAATTGGATATGCATAATCACCCGTTAGGGGAAAACGATTAAGAGTGTTAGGCTAAATACCGACTTCTTTCGATGAGGATAGCTGAAATGATCCTTTCCCTATTCTTAGTCGAACTAAGTGACAGGCGAGGGGGTCGCGGCAAGGTTGGGGGCCGTGGTTCGAAGGCGGTCATGGGAGGAGGGTGTTCTCCATTGCACAAGCTAGGGTTTGGTTTAACTTGAGTCGCGATGAAACTCCTCAATTCGGGTTGGAGCGGATGAAATTTCTCTAACCTCACAGTAGACTAGTTAACACTGTACGATGTTTCATTTGAGTGATTGCATTGCATTTCATCATGATTATTAACCTTATTTGTGATTGTATAGTACTCTTTTGACTCTGCCCTACTTACTGAGCTAGTTGTGCTCACATCCCTATAGACTCTTTTGTAGGTGTTGAGTGAAGGCAAGATGTTCAGGTACCATCGTTCCCAGGTTAGTGTGCTGCTGTGTGGGAAAGTGAGGATCGAGGAATTAACTGAACCTGAGCTTTTGACTTTGTCTTTAAGTTTTGAGGAAAACTAATTGGGAATTCCCTGGGAGCCCACTAGTTTTTTAACTTATTGTATATAGACCGCAAAACCCATCGTTTTTAATAAACTCTGATTGTAAACTTTACCTTTGAACGTGAAACGTTTGTTTAAGTACTGTTGTGATACTAAACAGTAGGTTGTATAGAATAAGTAACTTGTAAAAGCTCTACCACATGTTTGGTTATTAACAGGTGTCAGAACAGACGTTTTAAGCTGGTTGAGTTGTGTACCTTGTATGAACTGTGTCTACGATAGCAGCTGTGAGGTCAACTTCTATTTTAGATTAGTTTACACGGCAGGATTGTTATGACTCTTCTAGTTCGGAGCGTGACAACTATTAGGGGGCAACACTTCATCCTGGATGCCCTTGGTGAAGGGGGATTTACTTTGCTCCCTTATTGCTCAAAGACTCTCTTAGCGATTACACGGAGCTCATTTAGGTAGGCATCATCTGCTGGATAAGTTCGGCATACTGCTAAGAGAGTTAGTACTCCTTACAAGTTGGTTACTTGCTCATTACCAGCTAAAGCTTGATCGTGGGTAGCCGTAGACCTTATTGGTTGTAGTTGCATTGGGGGATGAAGTTACTAATCCTTGTCATTTCATGGTTGTTGCTAGTGGTTATGCCTAGTGCGGGCATTGGAGGCTTCATGGGGGTGATTTAGCGTACTACATCTCTTGGCTTCTTCAAGGCAAGTGTGAAGTGGCTTCATGGGGGTGATTTAGCGTACTACATCTCTTGGCTTCTTCAAGGTGAGTGTGAAGTAACTTGTTTTGTGCAACAAGTTCCTCGACTAAGCGCTCCTTTAATGTTGCCCTTAGGAGATGGTGATTCTCCGTAAGTTACTTATTTACAAACTAGTGGTTCTCCTGTTTGTTATGGTGAGACATGATATGTGAGAATTGCATTTCAAGAATGTGTTTAGTGTATTTGGGGTTTTTTGTATAGGAATTTAGTTTCTTACAATTGTCACGAAATGTCGTCTCAAAGGATTTGTCGGTGGAAGTAAAGCTTTACGCATTTGGTAAGCTTACAAAACAAAACATAGTGAGGGGACACCAGGGTGTTGTCTGAGATAGCTACTCTAATACTTAAATTAGTGAAGTGTTCTGAAGGGTAGGGGATACTTGAGAATAGTATGCAAGCTTCAATGCATAAAGTGTAGAAAGCCTTACCATTTGGTGGCGATCTGGTATTTATATAGAGTGGAGTTGGCGATTAGAGGGCAATTAGTGGAGGAGATCCTCTTCCCCAAGTACGAAAGAGTAGGCTCGTGGTGTCTAACATTTCCTATATATACTAGAGGTAGTTGTTGACTTGGTCTCTTATCCTTATCCATTGTCTTTTAGTAGTTAAAGAGCTTCTTGGGCTTGGTCAAATCGGGCCTAAAGATTGAGCCTAGGATGGCGAGCCTTAAGTGTTGAGGCACATCAACTCCAGACAGGCTTGAGAGGCCCATATCTAAAGAGTCTTGTCAGCAGGTTTGATTTGCTTCCCTATGAAAATTTCTACCAATCATATACTTTGACCCCTTCCATTTACTCTTCGGCCTCCATGCATTACAAAATTACCACGAAGTGGTACTCTATGCTTTATGTTCCCTCCGTAGCTTCCAACTTTAACTACTGAATATGATGTTCCAATCTTGCTACCTCTTTTAATTGTCTCACTAATGAAGCTATTACTAACAATAGGTTGAGAAAACCATATAGTTATACTATATTGTACTTAACCTTGTTCCATAAAAAATACACTTTTCAATTGACAAATGATACATAAAATAAGAGATGTAGGTGTAAAGGAGTAAAAAAACACAAAGGAATAAAGAAAACTTAATAAAAGGTCTAGAAGTAATTGACTGTGATGTAGCAAAAGGCCTAAAAGCCATTGATGCTTCACATTTAACAATGACATGGCTATTGTAGACACCTCATTTTTGCCATCCTTAAGATTCTTTTCTTATTGGGCCAAGTTTAAAAATAACAATAAAAATAAAAAAGAATAAAAAAACGAAAATTAAAAGAAAAGAAGAAAAATAAAAAATATAAAGTATTAAGTTGAGTCGTTTAGGATCAGATCAATCAATGGTTGAAGATCTACATTCAATTTAATAAATTCCGAATCTTGAATAGTCAGGTTTCATTAAAATATTTTTTAGTCTAGTCCAATATAAAACATATTTTTATTTAATTTATAATGGGCTAAATGGACTTAGGATTTATTAAATGGATTAATGTGTATTTTGGGCTAAATTAAGGATTGAATCGGGCTCAAGATAGAAAGCCCAAATCAATGTAGAGTTTTTATAAACTAGATTAAATCTTTCGTAAATTTAATAAATCCAAATTGGGTATCATAGTATCTTATCAATATTGGATTTGTTAAGATTAAATCTTCATAAAAAAAGATCCAAAAATTCAAATTTAGGGCCTATAAGTAGTGGACAATGGGTTGTAAAAAATTGACAATTTCAAATTCTCACCCATACACAGTCCCTTACATCACCTACGCACAGTCCCTCACATCACTCACACAATGTCCTCACTACTCTCGCCTGACACTTACTCTGGCCTGACGCTCACAGTCCAACATGATGCTACATGACCAAAACACACACACACACACACACACAACCCTACACGTCCACTTCACAGTCAACATAACACATATGCTTGCACTTCACACCACATGCCCACTATATTGTCCACGAAAACGAATAGGACTTAAATTCGAACCATGCATAAGCAGATCCAACGCAACAATTTGATTGTTTAGGATTCCATTCTCTTTTGTTTTTTTTTTTTATGATTATTATTATTGTAGTTATTTAGTTGTTTTAATTAGTTTAGTAATGTTAGCCTTTTTTATAAATTTGTTTTTATTAACTTTATTTTTTTAGTGCAAGTACTTAGTTTTAGTTTTTTTTAAGTTATTGTTAACTTAGTTAATAATTTGTGCTTTTAACATATAGTATTAATTTTTATAAAGTTGCATAATTTTGATGGTTTATGTGTGTCAAATAAGTACTAACATGGTTTTTTTTTTTTTATATATAAGTCTTAGAGTAATTTTCATTAGTTGATTTTTTTTTTGGTATGTCATCATATTATTATTTTCAAATAACAAAAATATATCTTTGCATAGATATTATATTTTTTAGAAATTTCACTTTTGCATGAAAATTGCATATTTTAGCAAATTGTCATAAAAATTGCATTTTTAGGCATTTAGGAATTTTTTAAGAAAAAAAAATCGTTTTAATGCTTATTTAGTTTTCATAAAATAAAAATCTTTAATTGGTATCTTTCCTATGGTTAGGCATTTTTTCCATAGTTTAGACTTATTTTTCAAAATTAAGTATTTTTTTTATGGTTTAAATATCTTTTTCATTGTTTAGATATTTTTCTTATGGTTTAGGCATCTTTTTTATAGTTAGGCATATTATTCATTGCTTAGACATTTTTTCCATAATTAGGCATCTTTTCCATTAATTAGGCATCGTTTTCATAGTTTGATATTTTTTCCATGATTTTGATATTTTTTCCATGATTTTGGTATCTTTTCTATAGTTTAGGCTTTTTTTGCATGATTAGGCATATTGTCAATAGTAATTGCATTTTTCTCATAAAATGACATGCTTTCCATAATAATTGCATATTAGCATATTTTCATAAAACTTGCATCTTTTATTTATTTATTTATTTTCCTCATTTAGGTGTTTTAGGATTTTTTTTAAAGTTTGGTCAGTTTTTCCAAAAATAAAAAATACTAACTTGAAGTCTTTTTAAAAATTAAGTCTTTAGTTTTTTTTTTTAATTGGCAATAAAAATTAGGTTTTTTAGGATTTTTCTTAATAAAAAAAATTGGTTAAACAATGTAAACTTGGCTCAATTTTTAAATTAAAAATAATTAATCTACTAAATTTTTTTTTTTAAAAAAGAACTATGTTGGTTTGATTTTGACTAGCGAGTATGTAGGCATCTTCAAGGCAACCATAAAAAATATATCATTTTTTATATATTTTTTTAATTCGCAATAAAAAAATCATAAAAAATTCATTTTAGTTACATTTTTGTATGTCCTTACATAGCTTAGCATTTTTAGAAAAATCATAAAAAATAAAAGCTCATTATTTTTTTATTTTTTATTTTTTACATGGTGGCTTTTGTCTTAATAAGTTAGTTCCCGAATCTTGATTTCCTAGTTAAATTTTCCAAAAAATTAACTTTTTTTTAGAAAATTTGTAAACTAGTGGTTCCGAAAACCCTAATTTGACTTTTTTACCAGTTTAACTGGTTGGCAACTCCAAATTATTTTTTGAAAATATTTTTTAAAATAAAAACGTTTTTTTTTCCTTAATTTAATGTCTAGTAATTTATATTAAGTAAGCTGGGTTTAATATAGATTGAATTAAGGAAAATCGGAATAGGGCTTGATAGTTACCACTATCATTAGTCTCGATCATCTCTACATAATCCTTTATCAAACCGTACCATTGTGATTCATCTCCATGTGAAATAGCTTGAACCTTTCTCTTTGCTTGATATGTCATATGAATATCTATGTTAACGGCAATGTCTCTCATAACATGTTTTTAAATTGTAGATACTTCCCATCTTAGACCATTATCACAAAATTCTTGCCGATACTTACATGTAAGGAAATTAGAATTAACATGCACATTCTTAAAACTCTAGCGGCAAATGTAGTTGGGATTAAATGATTTCACTTGGAATGTCTCTTCATCACTGATTTTTTGTGCATAGACTCTCCACCCGCACTTGTTGACACAATGCATAGAAACTTTTCTTTTTTAGTTCAAGGAATATCGACAATCAATGCCTTCCTATGTTGTAAAAGCTTTCAGGCAAACTTTAGATGTCTTCACATTAGGAAATTTCATCCCTAACATCAATGAGCCTCTTTGCCATTGACATCATCATTATACACAACATATCTATTTGGATCTTCCTCTTCTTCGAAACCAACTCAACTTTACAAATCATCATCCATTCGAGGTTAATCCCATTCAATGCTAGTATCATCTACAACTTGTCTAATGTTAGTTGTTAGGGGAATCCTATCATCTTGTGCACAATTTAGAGCAATAAGGCCAAAGTCATCGTCAATTCCATCATCATTGAGGTACTCATCAAGGTTGTGGTTTATGTCACCATCACAACTACTAATGTTATCACTCCCACCATGTCTGGCATCTTCATTCACAGGAACATGATTATTTACTACCTCATTGAAACCCATATCCATAGGCTTAATGCATAGCATAATAGTATAAACCCCTCATGAGTAGTATAACTCCAACATTGTAATAACGTCAAGATTATTTTGAATAGACTTAAGATCACTGTCCAGTAACTGCATAAGCACTAAGTTGTAGATAACCCTCAGGATCTCAAAAGAGCTCATTATATCGGGATTTATATTCTTCTTTAATTCTACGGAGCCACCATCGTAAGATCAATTAACCCTTTTCATAAACTGGCCACCATGATGAATCTGCAAGTTTATGGGATTGGAAATAACCATTGCTTGATTCTACAGCCTGAAACAATTGTTATTAGTAACTTAAACAAGTTTTCATGATGATAATAAGTTTAGTGCAAACTACTTCAACTTCAATTTTTATTAACAAGTTAAAAATTTAGCTAGATACATTAGTTTTCTAAGATAATATTGAATTCTCAACAAGGAAGAAAGAACTAAAAATTCATCGTACCCACCATTTGATTTAATAAATTCAACGTAGTATCTAAATAAAATTATTAAAAATTTTGATGTACTAAAAATAACGACAGCAACACAATAAATAACAAACAAGTTTTAAATAAGTAAAAAGATAGATTGGAAATGATAGGTTGAACTGCAAACTAGCGAGAATAACATACTTAGTGGAAAAAGTCGGGATTTTTCAATTGGAGCAATAGATTACTTTTTGGATCTTTTGTCCAATTGTCCTCTTGGCTATGAATGTCAATGATGATTTTTAGGCTTTCAGTTTCTGATTGTGGGGAAGTTTGGGATTAGCGTCTCAATTTTGGAGGGAAAATGAAATAGTATATAATTGGTTTTAGGGGTTTAGGTTTAAAATACTGCATTTCTTACGTCTTTTAATTAATTTTTTCCCCATTAAGATTTTAATGTGAAAGTTATTTGTGATAGGATATAATATAACTTGGGTATACTAAGTGTTAAAATAACAAAACATAGGTATGTAAAATGTCAAAACGTAAAAACTCTGGTATGTAAAGTGAAATTTACCCTTTAAAAAATTCTAAAATAAATATATTATAATTTTCAAGTCTATAGCAAAAGTCATGGTTCAACAATTTTCTTCAATTTGCAAAATGCTTACAATATAAACTATCTTAAAAATGGAATAAGCATCCTTGAGATGGTGATGCATTACCCTGAGGAAGTCTTTTTCTTAAGAATTTTTCACTTTATTCTAAGTTTATAAACAAAGATTTTTAAAATTTATTTATATTATTTGTGAGACTCGCACCATATAAGTTTAAACCTCCATCATACATGCTCTATAATACCTTTAACATTATCTATTTATTTGTCCATTAGTTTATTGTGATTTTTTTAGAAATTTAGAAAAATGGAACAACTTTTTGGATCTTTCAAATTTTACAAGGTCCTTACTATGATAGTGAACAAAAAAAAAAGTAGGTCCTTAGTATAGGGAATTGTGCCAAGAACCTCCATTGTTTGTACATGCTCTTATTATAATTGTTAATTAAATCATTGCATTGCTAATACAATTTAAGGCTTTTAGTATAAATCAACTTTCAAATTGAATGCTTACTTTTTAGACAATTTATATAATTGTCTTTTTTTCCTTTAACTTTTTAACTACATGGTCATGGTACAAAAATTATTTAGTGATTTAGCATGTTATATAATTTGGATTTTTTTCACTAATTATACATGCAATGCAAGTACATGTTTACGAATATAATCTTATACTAGCGAGTTATGTGCCTATGATGCTATGCAAGAAATAAAGGAAAAATAAATTAAAAGCCCGTTACAACTTTTTTTCTTTTTTAATTTTTCAATTAAATTGTAAAACTTTAAATTTCAATAATAAATTCTTAAAAATTCTCATAAACCTCAATTGGATGAGACTTTTATTTTTAGGAATAAAGTCCTAGAGTTTTTCAATATGATATATTAAGATTGTAAAATTTTTATAATAGTTCAAACATTAATATAAATTTATGTTCCATTAACAATTTTGTGTACATCATATATTACGTCAAAACTATGTTGTAAAAAAATTAATATATATTATAAATCAACATAAATATTGCTACTTATGCATTAGTTTTTAAATTTGTTTATATTTACAATTTTCTCAAATATACACAAGTTAATGATAATATTAAATTAGTAAAAGAAAAATATCAACAAGCTTCTTGATAAGAAAAATTATGTAGAAAATAAAAAAGAGAATATAAGATTTAGAATCTCTATTCAAAGGTGATATAAAATGTAGATAAATTACCCTTTTAAAATTAAAGGTTTTTTTTTCCTTACTTGTAAACACCTAATTTTTACCCCTCTTTTATTTTATTTTATTTTTTCAATAGGGTAAAGAGACCTAAATTAGGAAAAATACAAAAAATAATAATAAAAAAAGGAAAAAAAAAAAGAAATTTAGAAAAAATGGAAAAATTTAGAAAAATACATTGAAAATTGAAAAGTCACAAAAAATAAAAAAATAGAAAAAAACAAAGGATTTTGGAAATATAGAAAATAATAAATTTCTTGTTTAAAATAGAATTTTTAATAAAAGTAGAAAGGAGGCCGTTGGGCTTTAGTTTAGGTTTGAATCTAGCTCAAACTGACCTTGTTTATATGTGTAATTTAATTATATATATAAATAAGGCATAAGTTAACGACCTAACAATAAAATACTTGAGCATTACATTTGTGTTTGGTTTGGGATAAGGGGTTCGAATCTTATTAGAGGCATAAAAATGCCTTTTATCTTTATCTTTTTCCACCCTCTACGCGATGCCACATGTTAAGGTATCATTGGACTATGTGTTTGATTATGACATATGGCACTTTGTGATTAGCATTGACAATATATTTTTTCCCCCCTTTTCTTCTCCCCTTTCCTTTCTTTCCTTCCCTTTCTCATTTTTTTTTTCTTAAAAAAATACATGCATAAACATGGCAGCAAAGATTACCCTTGTCAACCCTTTCTCTCTAATCTCTCTCTCCCTCTCTCACTAAGCCAAACACACCCAATGCACATGAATTCACTCTTTCTCTCGTTCATGAAGATCTCTCTCTCTCTCTTAGCCTATCTCTTTCCAAACTCTTCACCACACATACAGCACCGGAGAGGGGGGTTATAGTCCATTTCTAGATCTACCACTCACCAAATACTACAAACCAAACCCATTATCGCATGGCTACCTAACCAACTAAACACAGGCATTCCCTCGAACACACACACATTGAACCTAACTCAATTCTAGCTACTCACGTGTGTAGCACTATCTCTCTCTCTCTCTTTTGAAAGTATACCACCTTCACTATCTAACCCATTGCCACATGAAATACGTGACCCTCTCTCGTTGCATACCCTTAACCATGGCCACTCACCAAATGCACTCACATACGACCCAACCCACATACAACCACTCCAATTTGCGATCTACATACTCTCTTGCTCCACCATCGACCCATACGAAACACCACCAAACACACGGATCTCTCTCTCCCTAACACTAGTACATGATACCCAAACACCAATTGTACCCTAACTAACAACCTACAGACAATTCGCGACCACCACTCATTGTCCAAACACCAACCATCTCTGAAATGACCACCATTTCCATGGTGCTTCTCTAAACCCCCCTAAACCCAATCTAATTCACACAAAAGCGTTATCTCGTGCTTAATTTGGTGGCTAAATCAAGTTGAAATGCCTTCTCTAAGTTGTTGTGTATGACTTGACTTGCGACCTACTACTCCAACCTAACCTGGTCCAAGATCCGATCCAAATCTATACCTTAGCTGACTGACCCGCGTACCACTTAGTCCGAACCCCATTTGCTGTTTTGATTTTCATTGCTTTGTTTGTTTGTTTATTTATTTACTTATTTGTTGTATTAGTAAATTGAAGTAAAAAAATAAAAAATAAAAAAGGGATAAAGAAAAAAAAAAAGAGGGAAAGAAAGAAAAAGAAAAGAAAAAAAAAGAGAGAAAAAAGAAAGGAAGAAGTATTTAGTTTATTTTTATTTATTTTCACGTTTTAATCGAAAAACCAAGAAACAAAAATCAAAATAAGAAGTAGATAAGTAAATAATAATAATCAAATAAAAAATAATAATAAATAAAGTTATTACTTAGAAAATCATCTTTCTAAAAATAAAAAAAATAAATGGACTACTTCCAAATTAAGGCACTTTAGAATTTTCCACAAATAAACCCCGATTTAGTACCCTTTAGGAAATTTGCTTAAATAAATTAATCAACTCGCTATGTTTTTAATGAATGAACCATGTAAAATCTGATCTTGAATAGTAGGTATGTAGGTACCCGTATACACGAGGTGACTTAAAATATGGAAATTTCTCCTTTTTGTACCTTTGTAAATAATTGATTGCTTTATTCTTTTTTTTTTTTTAGAATTAAATCAAGTTGCGTATAGATAAATGTTATTATAAGGGTATACTAAAAGGTAAATTTAAATTCGAAAAAGGTTAAATGTGATACCCGTTTAGGGTTTAAAAATTAGCTCTCAAATCTAGATTTTTGGGTTTCAAAAATCGTTTTAATAAAAAATCTATTTTATTGAAAGATTAATAAGTAGATTATAATTAGTCGACCCAATTGATTATAACTTAACTATTTTTCTCAGCTTTAGTTGAGCAGTGACTTAAAAAACATTTTCAAATATAAAAGAACCAGTTTTATTCAAACCCTAATTGATGGTCAATATTAAATGAGTAGGGTTTAATATTGATCGGTTTAAAAAAGACTTAATTTATTAAAAAACTAGGAGGAAAAAACTAGACTTGATAGCTTAGTGACTCCATCGGGGACATTAAGAGGGCTAGCTACTTAAATACTTTTTGAAATTAAAATTGTTTTTCAAAATATCCATGTTATTTATTTATTTGTTTATTGTTAACCTCATGTGTATACTTTGATTTAATTATTTATTTTGCATAACACATACATTAGGACATGGAGGGTTCATTTGTTGCATCACAGATGCAGGATAAATACGGTCAGACCTAAGTCATCTTAAGACCTTAGGAGGGGGGTTATTGTGTAGGCTCCAAGCATAGTAGTGTAACCATAATTTGAGGTTGATTAAGCTACTTCACTTAAGCTCATTGTGACCAATGAAAATGTTTTCTAAAAAAAAAGTGAGGTCACGAAGCTTAAGGACTTTTTAGAATCCATCCTAATTGTATGTACTCCCCTCTATGCTTAAGTTAATACACTCCCCTCCATGCTTAAGTTAATACACTCCCCTCCATGCTTAAGTTAATACACTACTCTTAAGAATTGTAACCCTTAAGAGTTTTAATGCAATTAAGTTTTTGAAAATAACAGTAGGGTTTTAACTTAAGGAAGTAATGTCTTAACCCAAATGATCCTAACATTTGAATATTGCCACGTGCTTTCTTTCATTGCATTGATGATTGATTCTTGTCCATAAAATGTGTAGACCTAGAGTGGCAGACAATCAAGCAAACAATTAGGGGAATGATAGGCTACAGGAAATATTTTGGATTCGTGAGTAGCTACTCAAAGATGAAATCTCTTATTTGAAGGAAAAGTTAGAGTGTTCTGAAGCTCACAATTGAGCCTTGAGGTCCCTTCTAGCACAGGTCATTGGCGATACCTATGAAATGATAGAAGACCTTAAGGTTCGTATACGAGACTTAATGTAGGGTTTTTTTTTTCCCCAATTCATAGAACTTAGAATAAATATCAAAATTCAGAATAAATGTTAGGCTTTTTGCCTTTCTTTTCTGTATTTTGATTTTTCAAAATAATAAAATTCTCTTTAGTTCATCTTCCATAGTTCTTCATTCCTTAGCATTCTCTTCTTTGTGAATAATCTTTCAATAGGCATTTAACTAACCATTGTTCCCTCTGATTCCAGGAAATGTAACATCTCATAAGCTTGCAAATAGGCCCTTAAAATCACCATCCTTATTTATAAATAATTTTATTGTTTTCTGTAAAATAAAACTTTATCTTTCTCTCTCTCTCTAAAAAAAAAAAAAAGAAACAAAAATTAAAAAAAAAAGAAAGAAAAGTTGCTAATGGCTATAAATCCTTTTAGGCTAAAGGGTCTAACACAACCCCAAGCCTTTAGCCCACTTAAGCAGCCAGTCTAAACATTTGGCTTCGAACCTACATAGGACCCTTTGACCTATTAAGGAAGCTAGTACGAGTCCTTTAGCCCATTTAATCTAAACATTAGCCCTTGGGCCCATTTTAATAACCTACCCAAACATAAGTCACTTGGTTAGCCATCCAATCTAAACATAAACCATGGCCCATTGAGGCAGTTGACCCAAATACAATCCTCAGCCCATAAAGGTAGCCAAGTTAAAACCCCTAGTTTATTTAGAAAGCCAAGCCTAATCATAAATCAAGCCAAAACACAAAGTCAAATACTGGGGCATGATTTAAGAAACCAGGGGCAAAGCCAATCTTCACACTGGGGAAATAAATATAGATTCCTCCTTAAAAAATCAATAACGTGCCTTTTAAAAAGTTTAGGATAAGAAGAAGCAAACTATATACTACACACTAACTTGAAATACTTTGAGAGTTGAGCAACATAATAGTGAGGATACTTTGGACTCATTGCTTAGAAGAGGTTCGTTTTGAATGTGATACGTAAATTAAAATGAAGTTAGGCGTTCATTTTCAAATCCTAAGCATAATTATCTCTTGTTCATCTCGTTGGACCAATTTGGAATATCTTCAAATTTAAACCCTGTCAAGAACCATCCTACAATGGGGCAATTTGGAGGTTAGAGTCATTGATTAGGAGATAGGGGTAAAATTAGTTTATGCTTGCTTAAGTAACGTTAATTCAAAAATGATTTTTGTTTCTGATAAATTATTTTTTGTTGAAATGAAGAAGAGCTGATTCCTTTTCAAACACCTTAAGCTTATACACATTTCACCTGAGCCTATACACTAAAAATCCATGGATTTAGGGCTTTGAATCACTTAAAGAGCAAAAACTTAGCGAGGGGGACAATCATTCTTGGGGTCGAAAGAAAAGAAAGAATAGCAAGAGATAGTGGGGTAAAGTAATAATAAAAAAAAATAAAAAAGAAAAGAGAAGATGAAGAAAAGACGCTGGAAAATTGGGCCTAAATAAAAGACAAAAGCTCCAAGAGATATATCACATCCTAGTAGGGGCAGCTAAATTGAATCAAAAGGTGAGGAGATAGTCCGAAAGACATAAGGCCCTGAATCACATTCCAAAGCCCAGAAACGCAAAATCTCTATATCCACTTTGAAGCTCCTCTTACTTATGTTGAATCACACAAGTCCTTCCCACCCACATTACCACCTTTATGCAGTAAAAGTTTTTCTAATCTTGAAAGATAATTTATTTTTAATAAAAATTGTTTTTGAAACTAGGGCAACCATACTTCTATTTTTTCCTTAAGGCTCTTGACTTGTACGCTCAAGATAAATAAAAGTATTCCTTTCAAAATAGGCCTCCTCATTAGTCCTTTTTGAAACCTTTTGACTAAAAACCTGAATTCATAATGATTAAACCAAAAAAGACCTAATGGATTGATCAAAGTGTATCAGTTCCAAAATGGATTGTAATTTTTGGAACTGTAGTCGAGAGTGAAATCTAGACTGAGAGATAGTAAGGAAGCCCTCTTCAACTAAGCTAATCACGGGTTATCTTTTCCTTAGGAAAGGAATTTTTAAAATCATAAAGCCCTACGAAGTATCCCAACATCAAGGACAAAGGCATTAAGAAACCCTACATGATTACTAAAGAAAGGGGTGGTTGAGAGAAAAAAGAAGAAAGAAAACAGAAGAGAAATTAAAGGCTTATCACAAGATTTTTGTCTAACCCATGTTGGCTCAAGGAGCCAAGCTTTCAATTCATCCATTTCCTTTTCAAAGTGGTCACATTTTTTAAATTAACCTTAGTAGTCTAGATCATTCTTCCCTATTGCAATTTTTAATATCCTTTAACTCTTTCCCAAATCAAGGGGCTTATTCTTAGTGCCTTTTTTTTTCATAAATGGTTTTTTGACAATTTCTCTGTAAATACTTTTCCAAGTCAATAAGACTTTTAAAACTGGTTGTTTTCCTTCTTAAGTCCTTCATCAACTTCCCTTAGGGTTTTAGCTAACTCTAAGAGAGTTGACTCACTCTTTTATTCTTTTTAAGGTTCTAGTTAGCCTTTAAAGCACTGCCTCGTCTTTCATATTTAAGGATTTTAGCTAGCTCTTAGAGTGCTGACTTACTCTTTTATTCTTTTTAGGGTCTTAGCTAGTCTTTAAGATGTTGTCCCGTATTTCATTTTTTAGGGTTCTAGCTAGCTCTTAGAGCGCTAACTCACTGTTTTTAGGGTTCTAACCAATTTTCAAAGTGCTACCCCCTCTTTTGTCATTTTCCTTTAGTGTTTCAGCAAGCCCATAGGGCACTTCTCCTTATCAATTCCTTGTAGCAAGTCCATAAGGTGCTTCTCTTTACTAAGTTGTCGTAGTGAGCCCATAGGGCACTTCTCTCACCAACTTTCTCTTAGTGACCCCAAAGGGTGTTTCCTTTTATTATTAATTTCTCTTAAGCAAGCTTATAGGGTGCTTTTCTTCAGCGAGCCTATAGGGCATTATTTTTTACCATTTTTCTACTAAGCGAGCCCTTAGGTTGTTTCCTTTCATCATTATTTTTTCCTAAGCGAACCCTTAGGGTGCTTCCTTTCATCTTTAGTTTCTTTCAAGCGAACCCATAGGGGCTTCTCTTTATTAAGCCTATAAGGCGTTGCCTTTTACCATTTTTTTCCCAAGCGAGCCCTTAGAGCACTTCCTTTCATCATTAGTTTCTCTCAAGTGAGCCCAGAGGGTGCTTCTTTTCATCAAGCTTATAGGTTGTTGTCTTTTACCATTTTTCTCCCAAGCGAGCCCTTTTAGCGATTCCTTTCATCATTAGTTTCTCCTAAAGGAGCCCTTAAGGCGCTTCCTTTCATCATTAGTTTCTCTTAAGCGAGCCCATAAGGCACTTCTCCTCATCAATTCTTTTAGCGAGCCTATAAGGCTCTTCTCTTCACTAAGTTCTTAACGAGCCCATGGAGTGCTTCTCTTCATTAAGCTTGTAGGACATTGTCTTTTACCATTTTTTCTCTCAAGTGAGCCCGTAGGGCACTTCTCTTCATCAATTTCTCTCAAGAAAGCTTATAGGGCGCTTCCTTCATCATCAATTCCTTTTGGTGAGCTCATAAGGGAGCTTTTTGTAAAAGTTAATTTAGGGTTGCTAGTCCTTGAAAGACGTTCTTGCTTAGGTTAATGAACCTAAAAGGGCACGATCAAGTTCTCCAAATTGATCTTAGCTTAGGATTGCTAGTCCCCGAAAGATGCTCCTACCTAAGTTAGTAAGGCTAGAAGGGCGCGACCAAGTTCTCCAAATCGATTATAGCTTAAGGTTGCTAGTCCTCGAGAGACATTCTTACTTAGGTTAGTGAGCTTAGAAGGGCATGATTAGGTTTTCCAAATCAATTCTATCTTGGGGTTGTTAGTCCTTGAGAGACGCTCCCATTTAAATAAGTAAGCCTAAAAGGGCACGACTAGGTTCTTTAGATCGATCATAGCTTAAGGTTGGTAGTCCTTGAGAGACGCTTTCGCCTAGGTAAGTGAGCCTAAAAAAGACATGAACAAGTTCTCTAGATCAATTTCAATTTAGGGTTGCTAATCTCTTAAAGATGCTCCTACCTAGATTAGTGAGCTTAAAAGGGTACAACTAGGTTTTTCAAATTGATTCTATCTTAGGGTTACTATTCTCTCAGAGACGCTCTAGCCTAGGTTAGTGAATCTAGAAGGGTACGATCAGGTTTTCTAGATCAATTCTAGTTTAGGGTTTGTTAGTCCTCGAGAGACGCTCCTATTTAGACAAATGAGCCTAAAAGGGCACAACTAGGTTCCCTAGATCGATCATAGCTTAAGGTTGCTAGTCCCCAAGAGATGGTTTCACCTAGGTAAGTGAGCTTAAAAAAGACATGACTAGGTTCTCTAGATCAATTTCAATTTAAGGTTGTTAGTCCCCTAGAGATGCTCCTATCTAGGTTAGTGAGCTTACAAGGGTACGATTAGGTTTTCCAAATCGATTTTATCTTAGAGTTACTAGTCCCTTAGAGACGCTCTAGCCTAAGTTAGTGAATCCAGAAGGGCATGACCAGGTTTTCTAGATCAATTCTAGTTTAAGGTTGCTAGTACCCTAGAGAAGCTCTTATTTGGGTTAGTTAGCTCATAAAGGGACGATCGAGTTTCAAAATGATGTTTCTAGCCAGCTCTTAGTATGCTAGACCTTTCTAAACTTATTTTGTTAGCTCTTAGAGGATCTTGTCTCTCTTTCACCAAATCCTTGGTGGATTGAACCTAGGATAACTAGCTAAGGTGCTTCTTAGGACGAATTCCACCCTTAGGGTAAAAATGATGTCTCTTTTATCTTTATGGCAAAGTTTTATTTAAACTTCTCTACAAAGAAAGGCAGCTGTAGACATTTAATTTTTGTTCTTTTTTTATTTTATTTTATTTTTTCAATAAGGTAAAGGGTCTTAAATTAGGAAAAATAAAAAGAAAGGAAAAAGCATAAAAAATAAGAAATTTAGAAAAAAATACAAGAAACGAAAAAATTTAGAAAAATACATAGAAAATTGAAAAGTCACAAAAAATAAAAAAATAGAGGATTTAGGAAATATAGAAAAATAATAAATTTCTTGTTTAGAATATAATTTTCAATAAAAATAGAAATTGGATTGTTGAGCTTGAGCTTATATTTGAATCTAACTTAAGTTAACTTTATTTATATGTGCAATTTAATTGTATATATAAACAAGGCACATGCCAACAGCCTTATGGTAAAACACTTGAGCATTGCATTTGTGTTTGGTTTAGCATCAGGGGTTTGAATTTTACTAGAGGTATAAAAATGCCTTTTATCATTCTCTTTTTCCACACTTTATGCGATGCTACATGTCGAGGTATGATTGGGCCACTGTCTGATTATGACACGTGGCACTTTGTGATTGGCCTTGACAACATATCCACACTTCCCCCTTTTCTTCTCCCCTTTCCTTTCTTTCCCTCCCTTTCTCAATTTTTTTTTTCTAAAAAATACACGTACAAACACAGCAGCAATGACCACCTTTGTTAACCCTCTCTCCCTACTCTCTCTTTCCCTCTCTGACCAAGCCGAACATACACAACGTACATGAATTCACTCACTCTCTTTTGCTCACAAAGATCTCTCTCTCTCAACCTATTTCTCTTCAAACTCTTCACCACACATACAGCGTTGGGGGTAGGGGAACTCTTCACCACACACACAGCGTTGGGGGGGGGGGGGGGGG
>JAMXBB010000001.1:131300852-131368576 GCA_024138015.1 Lumnitzera littorea | reverse complement strand
TTTATCCTCCCCCCACATACACACACACACACACACAAACTTTTCCTCTTTATAGGGAATCTTGTTAAAATCTCCCATCATAACCCAAGGACTACTCCAACTACCAACTAGAGAAACTAACTCTTTCCATAAAAGACAACATTCTACAAATCTAGGGGAAGCATAAATAGTAGACAAAAGCCAACATAAGTTCTAAGGACATATCTGGATTTCAAAGGTGATATGTTGGTAGGATAGAGCTCTCTCTCTAATAGCTGCATCTTCAGCTTTACACAACACAACAATACTCACTTTAAACCCTTCGACCTCCATGAAAAGCATACTATTCACCCCTACATGTTCTTTTAGAGCTTCCTCTCCCTCTATCCCTATCCTTGTTTCAATGATAATAAGGATTTAGGAATCATATAACATCTACAACTCTTTAATGGCTTTTCTACTCCTTTCGGAATTCACACCTCTAGTGTTTCAAGCAAGAATTCTAAAGGGTTTTGTTATCATGGATGACAACAAGGTATCCATCAACTCTAGATTCAAAAGATTGTAACAAGCTTTCACCCAGCGAGTATCCCTAGAGTTATAGACTTGTTATATATCAATTAGAATATCAATATTATTGGTGAGACAATGGAAAGGCCTAAACCTTGAGTATTAATTCATGTTTCTTTTGTAAAAGATATTTCACAAGCATATAATCATGAGAGTAGGTGTAGGCTAATGAAAGAGACCCATTTAGTCATTTTTACTATATATTTGTATACAGTTCAGGCATAGATAGTTTTAATACCATTAAAAATTAATTTGAGTATAAGAGTGGAATTCTTCACAAGAGCATAAAGGAGCTAAGCATTGGTAGTATATAAATGCACATTCAATTGTACAGCAACACTTGAAACACATACAAACTATTGAATTACACATTTACACTTACCTCACTTACACCTGCATGTTGGCTTAGTCCTACGTAAATGATAATACGAGTGTTATAGTAAGTCATGGGCTCTCCCATATATATACATGACACAACATATGAACAATTGTAGTTGTAGATATCGATTCAAATGATGTATCACTATTATTTAAGATCAATGACATCAAACATAGGCTCAAAGTTCATGTAAACATGTACGTGTTGTTGGTGGTGTCTTATAACTGACATGCTATTAGGTGTTGTCATTGAAAAATGCCATAATTACTATAGATTAAAGAACAAGAGAGAATTATGTGATGGGAAGCATAATTTGGCACTAAAGTATCACTAGGAGCCACCACAAAAGCAATAGCTTCCAGCAACTTAGATCACAAGGACAAAAAACTATGAAGAATGGCAAAAATCAAAGTCTTTGAAAGGTTTATTTGCTGTAGGGTAATAAAGAGGGAATAAAATAACAATTTCCTCTCAACTTTCTATTACTTGTTTACTTAAAAAATAAACTACGACTTTTATTTCCTAAAGAATTTTTATTCTCACTCCATCTGAAATAGTTTTTACGTAAATGAGTCGAAAATTATTATTCTTTCTATGAAGGGAATGAAAAGTTCAAATAGTTTGACCATTATACCCTCTTTAATATTGCAATCAAATAACTTTTTGTTATTTTCCAAAATAACTAAATAGGGATAAGCAAGTATTTTTTATATTTCTAACTTAACACTACAATTTTGAGTGAAGTAATGTTTGAATAAGTATTTCCTACAATAAAATTTGCATAAAGTAAATAGTTGAATAAAAGCTTATAACTTATTGATGGCTTTGTAGCCTAATAGCGTAGACACTAGTTTCTCAAGTAGGATAGACTAGGTCTAAATCTCCTAATTAAAAAAATTGAACCATTTAAGTTGCATTACCACCACACTAAGTAAATAAATAGGGAAGTAAATCCTTTAAAGCTATTTTAATTAAAGTTCTAAATTAATGATTGAAATTATTAAAATTTTTCAAATATCTTGTAATATTATCATGATATATCTATATATTTTTCATGTAATCTCAATCACTAATTATACATAGTTGCATCTTAAAAGAATAATTTTTGGAAAATAACTTTAGAGAATCTAAATTCAACAAAATAATATTGACAAAACCTTTTTTTCCCCTTCAACATGCCTTATGTTGATAATCTTAAAATGCCTCCAAATATGATGGGCTTATGTACCCACAACCATTTGAAAAATTAATTGGACCAACAATAGCAAATAATAATTGTATGGCCTTTAGGCCATAAGCCTATTTGGTCAATATACCTACTAAAATACAATCTATAATATGTAATGTGACCTACGAATACCATGCTAAAATATCTACTGCAGTGACATGGCCAAAGTAGTTAGGGGGAATATTTTGTTGTTACATCATATTATTTTGCATGTGGGATTCCTTATATATGTTATTAAGTGGGATCTTAAACAAAATCAAAGAGAAATAAAAAAAATAAAAATAAAAAACATTTTCTCCCCTAAATTGATTTACACTTAGAGAGCTTAATTTTTTATTTTGCTGTTTGCTTGTTTTTTCCTTAATTACACCATTGCAAGGGTATTAAAGCTTGTACGAGGTGATGACCAAGATTGAGGAAGCAATCCAAGCTGCCTTGAAGGAACAACAAGAGAGGAATGAGACCTTTCTTTAGGCTTTGTTCAAAGAGCAAAATGAGAGGCATGAATTACTTACCCGAACTATGAATGAGGTGTTGAAGAAGATTGATCAAGTGTTAGGTCGGCATGTTTAGTCCATTGTTGAGCTATAAAGCTAATTAAGCCCCAGAAGAATTGTTTCAGTGAGTTCAATTCCAATTTGCACACCAACGCACCCAAGTGGAGGGAAGTACATGAAATGGATTCAACCCTTACCCCACCTGCAAAGCAACAAAGAAAATTCATTAAGATAGGCTTTCCAAAGTTTAATGGACAAGATTTGCGTGCTTAGATTTATAAGGTATAGCACCACTATGAAGTAGATGAGACAATGGAAGAGCATAAGGTATGAATTGCAGTCATGCACTTCAAGGGAAAAGTGTTGGAATGGTATCAAAAGTATTTAAAAAATAGAAACAATATAGAAGAGCTTACTTAGGAAGAATGGAAAGAGGCGTTGTTGAGGTGATTTAGCTCAAGCTTGTTTGATGATCCCTACGTTAGATATCAAGAGGTTGTATCAAATCAATTCCTTGCAATATTACATTGATGAATTCAAGCTCCTTGACACCATGGTCTAGGTACCTGAAAATCACTAAGTTAACCTATTTTTAGCTAGATTAAAACCTAAATTACAGTATTTAATGCACATGTTCCAACCCTAGACTTTACCATAAGGCTATACATTAGCTAAACTTCAAGAAGCCAACCTTAATGGCTACCAATTCAACCTTAACGCCTAAAACTTCAAACCCCTATTTACCTTTGGAACTTTCACTGGATCCACGTCAACTCTACACCCTAAACCCTTACCTTGGATCCCTTATTCTAACCTATAGCAACCTATATAGAACCTAATCCTATAAACCCGTAACCTCTCATTCAACCAAAGCTCACAAGAAACTCACACTATGCAAAAAGCAATGTTTTTGGTGTGATGAGCTGTCTAGGCCAAGGCATTGTTGTAAGCAAAAATGCCTCAACATATTGCCAGTAAGTGATGAAGGAAATGAAGAAGAGGAAAGCATTGAAGACATAGAACTTGGGCATGTAGGATAGCAAATATCCTAAATAACACTTTATACGATACATAAAGAAAATGATACTACACATGATTGCATGATATTCTACGGTTTCCACAAGAAATGAAGGCTGAGCATGCTAGTCGACACAAGGTGCTCTTTGAATTTCCTTAATGCATACATAGCCAAAGGCCTTGGCTATTACATCTACAAAACACAACTACTAAAGATCAAATTGGCGGATGGTTCACCCATGTTGACATTTGGTGTAATTCCCCAATTTGCTTGGACTGGACAAGGTATGGAATTCATGGTTGATGTACACTTATTACCACTTATTGGATATGATGTTATAATTAGGTTGCCCTGGTTAGTGGAGATAGGAGATATAAGGTGGAATTTTCAAAACATGAGTGTGTAGTTTAGATGGAAGAATGAAGACTGCAGTCAAAGAGGTGAACATGAGAATATTAGAAGTGTGAAAATGACATAATTGGCTAAGTTGCTCACTAGCAAAGCTGTAGACTGCTGCTAATGTTAAGTTGTACAGGTGCGACCCATGGGAGATAGCATGACTAAACAAAATCTTCCCCACCCCCAATTATTGGAGCTATTAGGAGAATATGATGACTTGTTTGACTAGCTAAACACTTTGCCACCATAGCATAACCATGCTTACCACATACATTTACAAGTGGGCACTAAAATAGTGAATTGAAACCCTATAGACATTCATCAATACAAAAAAGTATGTTAGAAGACGTCATGAAGGAGATGCTTGAGTAAGGTATTATAGGGCCTAATCATAGTCCTTATTCCTTGCCAAGTGCTTGTTAACAAGAAAGATGGGTCTTAGTGGATGTATGTTGATTACTAGGCTTTAAACAAGCAAACTGTTAAGGATAACCATCCTATTTCATTAATTAAGGATTTATTTGTTGAGTTATATGGATCTAGCTACTTTAACAAGCTCAATTTGAGATCTACATACAATCAAATAAAGATGCACCTTAATGATATCTACAAGATGGCATTCAAAATGCATGATGGGTACTTCGAGTTTCTTGTCATGCCTTTTGGCCTTACTAATTCTCCTTTAACATTTCAAGGACTAATAAATGAGTTGTTTAAGCCTTGTGGAAATTTATTCTAATCTTCTTTGATGATATCATTGTGTATAGTGAAACCATGGAAAGACAAGGAACAACTTAGGGTAGTTTTTCAAGTTTTATGACAAGAGAAGCTTGATTTAAAAAAGAAGTAACACGCATTTAGAACAAGAGAACTAGAGTATTTGAGGCACATTATAACCGGGAATAAGGTGATAACTCACCCAAAGAAGATCTAAGCAATCACCAGCTGGCAAATTCCATGCAATATTAAGTGGTTGAGGGGTTTCCTAGGCCTGCTGACTACTGCCAAAGATTTATTAGAAATTTTGGCCTTTTAGCCAAACCCTTAACTGATCTTTTACACAAAGACCAATTCCATTAGAATGAGGTCGTAACACATTCATTTGAGACACTCAAGGAAGCTCTTACACACTTACCAATGATCTAATTACCTAATTACACTAGACCCTTTCTAGTAGAAATAGACATAAGTGGAGAAGGGATTGATGTTGTTTTAATGTAAGACAAGTACCCGATCACCTATCTAAGCAAGGCTTTATCAGCAAAACAACAAGGAATGTCTATATATATAAAGGAGATGTTAGCATTAGTACTGTGGAAAAATGGCAACACTACTTGGTTGGGCACCATTTCATTATAAAATTTAGCCATTAAAGTTTGAAGCACTTGTTGTAGCAGTGGGTTTTAACACCATATCAATAGAAGTGGTTGACTAAATTCGTAGGGCTATATTATAAGATACACTATAAGCAAGGAAGTGAAAATGTTATAGCAAATGCTTTATCTGGGTAAGGTAACCTATATGTCGAGCCTAAGTTCGGTTTTCTTAATTTAATCCATATTAAGCTCAGCCTGCTTAATATAGATTACTTGACATTTAATTAAGAAAATATTTTTCTTAAAAAATTTAAAAATTGGAGTTACTAACTAGTTTAAATGGTAAAAAATGAAATTAGAGTTTTCGGATAGGAAAACCTTAATTTAACTGCTAATCTGCAGATATTCTAAAAAAATTGATTTTTAGAAAATTAAATTAGAAAAACCGAGTTCGAAGGCTAATCTATTAAGACTAAATCACTATGTAAAAATTCAAGAAAAATTGATGGGCTTTTATTTTTATAATTTTTTAAAAATGCTAAAAATATACTTAATTAAGCAAAAGATAACTAAAGTAATTTTTATAATATTTTTTTATTGCGAATTTCTAAAAAGAGGAAAAAAAATTTATTTTTAAACAGTTGCTCCAAAGGTGCCTACAAACTCACTAGTTAGGATCAAATCGGTCGTAATTCTTTTTTTATATATAAAATATTTAGTGAGTAGATTTATTTTATTTCAAAAACTGACCTAAGTTTACGTTTTTGTATCAATTTATTATTTTAAAAAAAAAAACCTAAGAAATCTAACTTTACCGAATTAAAGAAATCCTTAACTAACTAAATCTTTTTAAAAAACTCAGTCAAGAATTTTTTTTTTTTTTAAAACTAGTACATGTTAAAAATTTCTTTTCTAAATCCTAACTATGAGATCTATCAAGATACTATTTGGATATGTATCTTTGTATAAATCTTAACCATAAGATACATTAAAGATATATTTCTTTTTTAAAAAAAAAAAACATGATTTTACAAAAAAAAAAAAAACTTGAACTTAAATAAAAAAATAAATTAATAAAGGAGAAAAACATAACTAATAAAATAAATAAATAAAAACTAATGAAAATTTACCTACGCATCGAATTGTGTCGGTGTTGTGCTTATATTTGTCAATGTGTGTTCGGCTGCTGTATTGTATGGGCTATGTGCTATGGGCGAGAGTTGACCAGTCTAGGTGATGTCTAAGGCTACTTGGGCAATGGATTAGGCAATCTGCGCATAAGCTGAGCGAGAGGCTGGGCGTTGCTGGGCAACAGCTTTGGCAATAGGCTAGGCAACTAAGTGAGAGTGGGTGGTAGCTTAGGCAATAAGCTGGGCGACTGGGTAGTAGTTCTAAGCGTGTTGGGCGGCAGTACTAGGTGTGTTAGGCAACGTGTAAGGGCTGATCTTAAGCGTATTAGTGAGCTGTGCAATTGTGTGGGTATGTTTGTGTGGTCGAGTTATGATTGTGTGGGTGTACGATTGTATCGGTATATTTATTTATGTAATTGTTTTTTTGTCCTTGTGAAAATCTGCCCATCATTGCCACTTAAGTATTTATAGGCCTATAATCATATCTTTAATATCTCAAGATATAATTATAATCTAAGATATGGAAGATATAATTATGATTTTTCTAGAAACCATACTTTATTTTAAGCTTTTTCTTTTTAGGCTCGATTTGATCCACTATAATTTAGCCCACTAATTCCTAAATCTAATTTGAGCCCGTAAATTAGATAAATATTTATTCTATATTAGTTTGGCCCCAAATATTTTAGTAATAGTCCAATTCACCATTTACTTAAAATTAATTAAGCCCACATCGTCATCTGATTTAACAATCCAACTTAATTCGGTTTAACTCAATTCAACATAACACAACTCGACTTAACATGACTCAGTATCATACAACTTGACTTACTATGACTTGACTCGATTTTCTCTTTTTTATTTTATTTATTTTTATTTTTCTTTTTCTTTTTTTTTCTTTTTTCATTATTTTTTATTTCTGACTCAACTAAAATAAAAGGGAAAAATTGGAAAAAATGAGCTATCTACAGCTGCCCCTCTTTATAGTGAAGTTCGATTAGAACTTTATTACAAAGACAAAAGAGTAACCCATTTTTGCCAAATTTTATCTCTAAATTTAACCAACTAAGCCATATTTTATGATTTTGCAGATAATCTGAAGAGGATAAATCTCTTTGAGATTTCCAAAAAACTTGCCTTAGCTTGTGAACCCCAAGAGGATAGATCTCTTTAAGACTCGATTGTAATTTGATGAATAATCTTGAAGATATACAATCTGAAGAGGATAGATCTCTTTGAGATTGATTTTGGTTTGGGGGACAATCTAAAAAGGATAAATCTCTTCAAGATTTGTTTTGATTTGCTGAATAATTTGAAGAGGATAGATCTCTTTGAGATTAATTATGATTTGTTGAATAATTCAAAGATAATAGATATCTTCGAGAGTTGTCTTATCATAGTGAATAATCTAAAGAGTATAGATCTCTTCAAGATTAGTCTCATTTTCATGAATTTCTCTTTTGAGAATTTTAGGTTAACTTTAATGAAAAATTTCGCAGGTAGCAATTAATCGACCTACTCAAGTTGAATCCCAATATTCACTTGTTCAATCACCAGAATATCACCAAGGCACTTCCTTTGCCTTCTCTTCTCTTTTCTCTTTCTCTTTTTTCTTTTCTTTTTTTTTTTATTCTATTGTTCTTCTTAGAATAAGGCCTACTTCACAATTTGAAATCTTTTGCTTAGCTGCACCATACTCGTGCTTTGATTCTGTTTTTGCCATCATAGAGTCTCAATTTCCACATCTCTATAATTCTTGATAAATTGCTTTTCAAAAGAAATTAGATCAAATCACTAACAACATTTGCTTTCAATTTATTTGGTGATTCAGATTTATTGGTGATTATTTGGTGTTTTAAGTGTATGAGGCTAGGAAACATAGTATAGAAGGGTTTATTGGTGAAGTTTTCATCCATTGATGACCATCTATATTTGAAAATATTTATGGATATCAACTTTACTTGTAAACAATGAAAGATTAACCACAAACAATTCAAGAAAAATTGAAATCTTTATTGAACTCAGTTTTCATGAATAATATAACTTGATTGCATTTGAATTCACCGGTCCCCTTAATTTTGGACCATCCATTTCTATCAATATTAATGTGCCACTTGATAATACTCTTTTCACCACATAAGGGCCTTCATAATTTGGAGCAAAATTGGCCCTAGGGTCTTTTGCATTCAATAATACTTTCTTCGATACTAAGTCTCCTTCTTTGAAGCATCTCAAGCATACTTTTTTGTTAAAAGCTCGGATCATCCACTATTGATAGCACTGACCACAACATATTGTTGTAAGCCTCCTTTCATCTAGGAGATTCAAATGCTCAATCTACTTCTTTACCCACTATGCTTCATCGAGCTAAGTTTTTGTCAATACTTGGAACAAAGATGTTTCTACTTCCACCAGTAGTAGTACTTTAGTTTTGTACACCAATGAATACGGTGTTGCACCAATAGAGGTTCTAATTGAGGTTATATAAGTTGTAAGAGTGAAGGGAAGTATCTCATGCTAGTCTCTATAAGTGATCACCATCTTCTCAATGATTCTTTTGATGTTCTTATTTATGGCTTCAATTACCCCATTCATCTGAGGTCGATATGGAGTTGAGTTTCTATAATTGATCTTAAATTGGCTGCATACTTAATCCATCAACTTGTTATTCAAATTTGTCTCGTTGTCTATAATAATAGACTCGGATGTACTGTATCTTGCAATAATATCTCTTTTCAGGAATTTGACTACCACTCCTTTGGTTACTGTAGCATACGATGCTACTTCTATCTACTTGATAAAATTGTCAATTGTGACTTGTGCTTGTTTGAAGCCGTTGGCAAAATTGGACTGATCATGTCAATTCCTTATATCGAGAATGGCCAAGGAGCCAACAACACATGCAATTCTTGAAGAGGAGTGTTGATTTTATTAGCGTACACCTAACATAGGTGATATAGCCTCATATGCTTGAAATAATCCGATTCAATTGTCATCCAAAAATACCCCATTCTCATAATCTTCTTAGCTAACATATATCCATTCATGTGAGGACTACAAACTCCTTCAAGCACTTCTTTCATCAATTTCTTAGCCTCTTCTTCATCCACACATCTTAGCAATGCTACATCTGGTGATCTCTTCTATAACATGGCTCCACTTAATTGGAAATGAGCAACCAACCTTCTTAAATTATTTCTATCTTTTCTATTGACATCTTCAGGAAATTCCCTCATTTGAAGTAATCTTTTGATATCATGATACTAAGGTTCTTTTGATTCCTTCTCTTCAACTATCAAGCAAAAAGCTGGGTTTTCTTCCACCTAAATCTTTAAAGGTTGAATTTCTATCCCATCTCTGATTTTCACCATTGACACTAACGTAGCCAATGCATTGGCAATTTGATTTTGGATCCTTAGAATGTAATCGAATGAAATCTCTTGGAATTTTTCAATCAGCTTGCTTAAATGTTCGAGATAAGATACCAATATCTTGTCCTTCGTCTTATATTCTCCTAAGATCTAGAGAATTATAAGAGAAGAATCTCTATACACTTCAAGTTTTTGTATTCCCATATCTATTGCTATTTTGAGCCCCAAAATGCAGGCTTCATATTTTGCTAGGTTGTTTGTATATGGAAATGTCAACCTCGCTGCCATATGGAAATGGTTACCCTTAGGTGATACTAGTATCGTTCCTATCCTACACTCGTACATATTGACTACACCATCAAAATACATCTTCCACCCCAATTTCTCATCATTCAATTCATTTGCTATTATTACATTTTCATTAGGAAATTGTGCTTCTGAGCCATCATCCTCATCTTCTAATGGGTATTTTGCCAGTTAATCAGCTATTGCCTGCTCCTTAACTTAATTTTGACTTATATACTTGATATCAAACTTAGAAAGCAGCATTTGCCACTTCGATATTCTTCTAATCAGCATCGGCTTTTTTGCTAAATACCTCAATGAGCCATGTTTTGTCAACAACTCTATTAAGTAATAGAGAGCGTACTGCTTAAGCCTGTGCATCACACATACTAAGGCACAACACGTTCTTTCCACTTCTGAGTATTTTTGTTTACTTTCTATGAATTTTTTGCTCAAATAGTATATAGGATGCTCTTTTCTTCCCTTTTCACCTTTCTGCCCCAGTATGCATCCCATCGATTCAAGAAGAATTGTTAAGTAAAGAATCAACGGCCGTCCTGGTATGGGAGTAACCAGTATGGGAGGATTCATAAGATACTCTTTGATTTCAACAAATACTTACTCATGCTCTTCATCCCATTTTATTGCTACATTCTTTCTCAAAAGTTTAAATAATGGCTTGCATCTATCAGTAAGCTATGATACAAATCGAGTGATGTAATTCAATCTTCCCAACAGTCCTCAAACTTCTTTTATAGTCTTTGGTGCTAGCATGTTTACAATTGCCTTGACTTTATCTAGGTTTACTAATTGATGATGTCCTATATTGCAAGGGAATCAGCCTTTCCCTACTCTTGTTTCTTTGAGAAAGGGAAGGACTGTACGTCATGGAAGAGCTGCACACCGGAGTATGTAGCAATCATATCCAGTCCCAAGCCTTGCACCTTTGGGCACTACGGCTCGGATATTACTGGCTTACCATGAGGCAGGACGCAAAAGCTGTAGCTTAGAAGTGCTTGTAGTACCAAAAGCACACTCCAATCAGTCGCGCACCTAGTATTGCACTCCAACTCCTGATGAGCCCATAGCCGTTCGCCTAATGGGGAATCAATATCCTTGGCGCCTTCCCGAAAGCATCAAAAGGATGACAGTTCATAATTGTCACCGTGGACTACATCATGAAGTGAGTGGAGGCTAAAGTTGTGGCCAGAATCACCGAGCGAATTATAGAGATATTTGTTAGAAACAACATTCACTCCTGGTTTAGAGTCTTCCATGCACTGATCATAGACAACAATCGATAATTTGACAACCTTAAGTTCAGGGAGTTCTGTATTAAGCACCACATCACCGTACACTTTACCTCGGTCGCCCATCCCTAATCTAATGGACAGGTGGAGGCGACTAATCAGGTCATCATAGATAGCCTTAAGAAGTACGTAGACCAATCTCATGGTGCCTAGGCCGATCAGCTACCTAATATCATGAAGGGGTACAAGACCATGTACTGTACTTCGACAGATGAGACTGCCTTCCATTTGGCTTTCGGGTTGGAAGCTATCTTCCCTATCAAGCTTGAACTCCCCAATATTTGGACTTGAAGCTTCAACATTGCCCTGAATGACTCATCGTGACAAGCAAGCATCGACACAATCAAGGAAATCAAAGGCCTCGCTGCTGCTCGTGTTACTGCATATCAACATAGGGCCACCTAGTATTATGATTAGAAGGTCCGACTAAGGAATTCAAGGTCGGCAACCTAGTGTGCCAAAAATTAGAGGCTACAGGTTCATAAGAAAGCCAAGGCAAGCTGGCCCCCAACTGAGAAGACCCGGTCAGAGTCAGGGAGAAGTTGGGCAATGGAGCATTTAGGTTGGAAAGATTGGATGGCAAGCTTCTCCCGCGCATGTGCAACTCCGACAATCTACGCCTCTACTTTGATTAAAATTTCATCATGTATAGTTTTATTTCAATTCAAGTCGAAATAAAAAGCTCTCAATTGATTGCATACTTCTTTCTGTCTCCTTTTGTTTCAGTTGCCTTGCTAGCCTTTCAAAAAGGCACTTAAATAGTTACTCAGGTTGGTCGGAACATCACTGACTTGACCCCCTTAAGGTAACTTCGGCAAAGGGAAACACCCTTTACACAAAGGAACTCCCAAAAGTCGAGTTGGTCAAAATGCCACCAACTTGACCCCCTTAGGGTAACCTCGACAAGGGGAAACACCCCTTGCATAGAGGAACTCCTACGAACTGAGCGGGTCGAAAAGCTATTGACCTAACCCACTTAAGATATTCCCCTTACATAGAGGAACTCTCACGAACTGGGTAAGTCGAAACGCCACTGACCTAACCCCATTAGGGTAACCTCGGTAAGGGGAAACACCCCTTGCATAAAGGAACTCCCACTAACCGAGCAAGTCGGAATGCCATCGACTTGACCCTCTTAGAGTAACCTCGGTAAGTGAAAATATCCCTTACACAGAGGAACTCTCCCAACAAAATCTTGATCAAGGATCTACAAGGCTTACAAAGAGAATAGCGAAAGATGTGAAAAACTTCATTTATTTATTATACACTTTTATTTATAAGGCAAAGGTCGGCAATCCAACCCTGAACAAAAAAAAAAAAAAATTACAGAACCCCACTATTGCCTAAGATTAGCTAACTCGGGTAACTCTGAGAAATCCAAGCCATCAATTTGCTCCAAGGTTGGTTGAGTTGTGCTAGTGATGATACTTTGCGCTCCTGCGCTTGAGGAAGATCACTCCTCATAGAATCTAAACTAGAGGTAAGTTCCCATGAAGAAGAATTAGTCTCACCCTTGTTGGTAGACATAATTATGATTGTTGAAAAGGAAAATTGAAGCTTCTGAAGAAGGTTTAAGAGTTTGAATGCAAATGCAGAAATTATGATAACTAAGTGAAAAGATTGCAAAAAGGCATTCTCTTTTTGTAATCCTCATATTTATAGGAAAATTGCTTGGGAAGCTGTATAAGAGGTTATGAGGATACGTATAAACACGAATCCCTTAGAATGTTACCCTATCGATACGTGGAAAGCATTTCAATTGGATGACCACCTTTAAAAGAGCAAAACGCATATAGTTGCATGCTAGTTTGTTGGAACGTGACACTTGTTACATCACATTTAATGCATGGAATACAAGCAGGTAAAAGTTGCATTTTGAAAGTCCCTTTAACAGGAAGCTTCTTTAGGGCACATGCAATCTACACTTAGTCAACATTACCAAGACATGACACACTTATGTCCATTCGGTCCCTATTAGGCCCTATTTAAGCAAACCATTCTATAGCATCAAAGTACCTTAGCACCCTTACTTGCCTAGCCTTGGATACTTTCAAACCAGTAGACCACTGCTTAGGATGACTCACCACTTCGGGCCTTCTCACCTCAGCATCATGGCATCGGATCAAACTTTCTAGAGTCAGATTGCTCACGTTCATACTGCCTATGCATTCCTTCTTCTTACCTCTTCCTTGGCAATGAGACCGCGGGGGGGTTATGGGTGGTGCGCAAGTGTTAATAGAGCACTTTGGGTAAAGACCTCTCAAGCTTGACTAGATTCGCTAAACCTTACCTCGCTAGGCTCACCTCTGTAGGCTTTAGGCCTAGCTCTTAGTGGCCTAAACCCATGAAGAACTGTAATGGTTACAAACTATAAGATAAGGATAAAACAGTCACGTCCTAAAGGTTAAGGATATGTTAGATACGACAGCTCCACTCTCTTACACTTACGAAAGAAGATCCTTCCCGTCAACTGATTTCCAACAACCGGCTCCACTCCGTTATAAATACCAGACATTTACCTAATGGTAATTCTCTCTACAAACTCTGCATTTTAAGCCAGCACACTCAGTATTCAATACACAAAAAGCTTATTGCTGACTTAAGCATCGGAGTGGTTACGTCGGACAATCCCCGACATCCCTTCACAATACATTATTTTGCAGGTCCAGTACATGTAGACCTTAACCAATTACCGGTAAGAACCAAGGAATGACAGAAACAATTTAAAATGCGGTGTTTTTAAAAATATTTTCTCAAAACCCGCATTTTTGTAATTTTTCCTTTTTTGCATTTTTTTCCTTTTCACATATTACGTATTCATTTAAAGTTAGATTCTAGCGAAGCACAAGATTTGAAACATATATTACTTATTAATAAAAGGCATTATCACATTTTTTGTGTTATATTTCATTATACTATAAATTGCTTAAAGTTGTTATCAAGTTAGATTATATTTTATACACTTTTATTTTTTCTAGATGTTTTTATTTAGATTGTTATCTTTTTATATTTATCACTTTCGATTTTATCCTACATAGCATCTTTATATGTGCTTTCAGATTTTAAACAATAACCTAGAGGAAGGTATATCTTTTCATATTGATGTAATATAAAACAAATCCTCTTCCTAAGTCATTCCTTTCTTTATTTCACATGTCATCTTAGATTTGGTTTCTCAACATAGTTTATGCCAAAACTCTATCCAATCCGAGCATTAGAACAACTAATCATTTTACTATTTCAACCTTTGTTGAACATGTTTCTTTAAAGGAAGTCTTTTCTGTTATAACTTCAACCATCAAAGTTTCAAATGCATATATCTTGATTGGATGGTATATGCCTATTAAATAGACGAATATTGTAAAGGATGTAAAGGTGAAAACAAAAGGAATAATCTTAACTACTTCACAATATCATATCCAGTTTTGATTTAAAAATATTTTTAGTACAACATTATGATTCAGCATTTAAACTGATTTGAATTGTTAATAATATTCTCCATTTTAACTATATTATAGAGTATTTGTATGGTTCTATTTTTTTTCCCCATCCATAAGATATTTCAAGCATGTAATTAACAATTTGTTTTTCTTATAGACTTGATTATAATAGTAAATTTAATTTTACATACAAACAATGGGGGTATCCATCCATTAATTAATATTAAAATATACAATCATTAGTCAAGAATAACATCAGAACAGAAACATGGGAGGTTGAGGGAGTTTTCAGTATTTTAATTAAAATAGAATATGCAAGACATCATAAAAGGTCAAAATGTTTTAATTTTATAAATTATTAATTGGAATTAAAATTATTGCAAATTGAATTATATTATTAATTAATGATGAACATAAGGATTCCATAAATTAGTGATTTGAATGTTGAATTATATCTTTTTTTATCATTTATTTGAAAAGCGTATATATTATTGATCATAATTGACATTAATGAGAATTGAAATGTTTCATTAGTAGTAAATGTAATCACACCATAAATTAATGATTTAATACTTTGAATTATTAATAAGAATCGATATTAATAGGAATAAAAAAAAAAAAGAATTCAAGAGAAATGGGGTATTTCTCATTTAATTAAAATAAAATATGTAAAACACTAAAGAAGGCCTATAAGCTTTAATATTATAGATTATTAATGGGAAATAATACTAAAGAAAACTGAAACGTATTATTAGTGGTAAATATAATGGTCGACCATAAACTAATTTAAATTGTGATTCATTTATGTGAATCTATATTCATATTTATATCTATAACATTAAAGAGAATGACATTGCTTTAGTATTGAAACAACCTAATCAAGTTAAAATAATAATTCATTAATAAAGTAATAAAATAATTTAAGTCATGTCGATAGAAATCGTACCATAGGAAAAATCTCAATTTATTAATATTTAAGTAATTCTAAACTTATTTTTAAAGTGTATCCTATAGAATATATGTCTAATTTAAGGTTTCGATTTTTTTTAAATTCTTATTTTATGTATGCATTAAATAAATTAAATTTTATTTTATGTATATAGTATAAATATTTTATTAGTATTATATATATCTTATAATATCTTTATAAATAATTTATTTTTCTAAGTACTATTTCATCTCATTTCAATTAATTTTTCACTTTTCTATCTTAATTATAAATCTACTCTATATTATAGAAAGTTCTAAAATAATCTAGACCTTACCCAAAGCCTACCCTAAACCCTATCTTTAAGGATTTTTTTATGGTCCTATTATTATTTTTTATAGAACTAATACTGTCATCCATCTCATTCTTGATATACACTCATTTAAATCTAAACTATTAATCAAATTTTGAATTCAATAGTTTAGATTTTAAAACATGTGAATGAATCATGAGATGGAGAGAAGATCGATTCCATCAAAATAGTGGACGGGACCGTAGAATCTGCCTTATCTTAATTTCCATTTTCCTTTTTTCTTTTTCAACCACTACCCTCATTCTCTCTCTCCCCCTCATCCTCTCATTTAATTCATCAAACCTATTTCTCTCTATTAATCATTTCTCACTCGCCCTGTCCATTTCAATTTTCGCTCACTCTCCTAAATCTTACTCTCACCCAAAGCCCCCTGACGTTGGACCCTACCCTAATCTTTTAATTCACTCACCCTACTCCATTTCAATCCTCTCTCTGTCTCCCTGAATCTCAATCACCACTCCTACTCATTGGACCCCCCTCCCCCTCCCCCCCATCCATTCTTCACTAGCCCGACCCTCAATTCCTATCTCCTCAAATTATAATTCTCGCCCCCTTAATTTTATTTTCCCTTCCTTAGCAATTCCCCAATTTAGTCACATATTGGAGCCTAGCAAATTGATTCACTTCCAAACCATTTTAGTAAATTAGTATTTGTTAATTATTTAGGTATATTGTTAAACAAATTGTAATTTCTATATTTTTATATCTAATAAGTTTGTATTGGGCATCGATTCGTATCCGCCAAGTGTTCCTATTTCAGCTTTGTTTCATAAGCTAACTCGGTTATTTGTTTTTTGGGTATCGTATACGTAGTATGGTATTTTTATTTTTCCTATATTATTGTGAAAAGTAATTATGTTGTTATTACTTGATTTCTATTGTAAATCGATTTAATAGGCATAATTGTGATACTATTTTATATGAAGTTGCTATTATAAATTATGTCATAATATCGAATTATGTATATATTTGTATTTATGCTATTGAATTTCTATTTCTTATTATATTTTGTGTTAAGTTTCACTATTTTATGGCTGAGTATAGAGTTACTTTAGTGCTCATATCGATTTGGTTTACAATGATACTATTTTTCTATGGTTATACCTTATTATTTAATATTGATAACATTATGATTTAAGTATTTCTATTTCGGTTGTTATTATTATTATTTAGTATATGATATTAATTGTAAAATATGTCCATTTTGGATTTCGATTATTAACATGTCATTTTTTACATATTTCTATAAACTCTAATATTGTCAAATTAAATACATATATTTTAACACTCTCGTTATATATTCGTCTTATATTTTTCCTTATATATCTATATATATATTGTACTCTTTTGATTTGAGTAATTAAATAATATTATATATCAATATGTTAACTTTTTACTCTATCATATTACGTGTTTGTATTATCTCAAATTTCTATTCTTGATTTATGAATAGATTTAATTATTTTCTCTTGGGACCTTTGATTTGATAAGTTTATAGGTTCTTGAGTAACTTTTAGGTATGAATTTGTTATTAAGTACCTAAGAGTTAAGATGTATACTTGTTCTCAATTTCCAATAAATTCGTAATGGTTATCAGATTCCTTTCTTGTTGAGGTATGAGCTGTTGATTTAGGATTTGTGGATTAGAGTTCTTTTAGCTATTGTGGAGCGATTCTAGGTATATGGTGCTTGTTTGTATGGTTATGCTTGCTAGGTTAAAAATGATCAGACTTAATTGACTTTGACTATTGGTTATACTTGATTCACTTGCTCTCTCTACGAGCTTGTAGTGATAGTTATCTAAAGGAGCAACCACTAATCATATGTGAGGTTTCCTTAGTGGATTCATATATATAATAATGTAGCTAGAATATTAAGTTTCCAATCTCTAGATTTTAGGCATAATGGGTAAATGAATACTTATATTATATCTATCTATCTATGTGGACAAGATCATAGTGTGGCAGAGTTATGAATATCCTTTTATTGATTTTTAACATAAAGTAAAGATAATTAAACTATTATGTGCTTATATTCTATTACAACTGCATTATATGCATGTGAATGTTTTGGGCTTAGCATCCGTATTGTTTATGCACTTGTACTAAGTTTTGGCTCATTCTTCTATTTTTATAGTTGTAGGTTGACTCTACAAGTTTGTGACGAGTGTGAAAATTGGTTGAGAAAGAAAGGCAACTAGTTTTGTCTATAGTAAAAGATCAAAATCTAATTATTTTGTATTTTTGTGGTTGAAGTGACTTGCTTAAATCGATGTAATTAAAGAATTGTTGTTTTGTACTTGATAAGTGGCTGTTACAATTTATTTTGGATATTGCAGTTAATTTTAGAGCTTTAACGTGTTCTTAATTGATACAGATACGTAGCAAGTTATAGCACTCTTGGGTTTTGGGGTATTACAAATATCTATAATGATTTTTCCTTTCCATATACACATACTTTATTATTTCTTTCTTTAACTTTTTGACATCAATATAATATTTTAATTTCCATTCATATCAATTTCTATCAAGAATTCAAAACTTAATCATTAATTTGAGGATGACAACAAATTAATTTTTCCATTAATAATACGTTTTATTTCTCATTAAGGTCAACTTCCATTAAGAATTTTTTTATAATACTAAAGCCTAAAAACGTTTATTTCATTACATTTGACATCAATATTACCTTTTAGTTTTTATCAATATCACATTAAATCTTTAAGCCTTTTTGGTGTCTTGAATATTTTATTTTAACTAAATGACTAAAGCCTCCTTTTCTTTGTTATTAATAATACATTTCAATTTTTATTAATGTCATTTCCCATATTAGTTCAAAATTCAAATCATTAACGAATGGTGTTGTTAAACTTTTCATTGATAATACATTTCAATTCACAATATATTTATTCCCATTAATACTTTTAATATTAATGCATATCAATTCTTTCGTGTCTTACATATTTATCTAAATTTTATTATCTATAATATTAAGGAGAATGGTGTTTTCTAACCGTCATTTTTTGTGTCTTTATAGTTTTCATCATGAAAAATTAATCAAAGGTTCTGCCCACGTTACAGTTAGTTTGTTGCATGAAACTTGAGATCATGCGCCTTAAGCCACTATCTTTTTAAACATCCACTCCAACTCCCATAAGTATTAATTGAAACCTTTTGGGTTATATTTATTGTATTTCTTTTCATCTTTTCTCAGCGAGTAGTTTTTTTCATTTACTTGACTCTTACATCCCAATTTTTTTTTTTTATGATAATTATGTTTCCATTTGATTTATATCTATATATTATATTATACATTATATTATAGTCAATGGATTATTTTTATTTCTTAGGTCAGTATGTATTTTATGCACTATATTATAAGTCCCTCAAAGTTTTATTATTTTCATTAATAATTTTACATGTAATCATTCTTCACCTACAATATAGGTGCCTTGTCTAGTCTATATTATTAAAGCAAAAGGGGGAGTTTTGGTGTCCATACCTTCCTTACCCATTGTATTATTTAAATTATATGATTGAAACCTCACTCAATTCTCCATGTTATTTCTTCAATAACCCTTTAAATAAAAATCATCTTTCTTTTCACAAATATTTACACATTAATTTATGTAATTTCCTTTTTTGTTAGTGTTTTACCGTTCACTTGACTTTAATGAGAAAAGTGATACTTTTAAATCCCATGAAATCATGATATTCAAAGTCCTTTTTAACTCCTATAGTTAACTCACATTATATATGGTTTCCTTCAAATTTAGCTCACATCTCTCACAAATTATGGAGAATAATTAACTGCTTTACTTAGAGTTAAAGGTTTAACAAAAGAAGTAATAATAAAGTATAAAGATTTTGGAATAAATAAAGTAAGGAACAAAAAAAATAAAAAAAAACCTTTAATATTAAAAGGGGGTTTTATCTACTTTTTATAACACCTATGAATAGATAAAAACATTCTAAATCTATCACTAAATCTTATATTCCATTTTTATTTTCAACTTAATTTTTGTTATCAAGAAACTTATTGATATTTTTCTTTTATTGATTTTAAGATTATGGTTAACTTGAGTATATTTGAGAAAATGGTCAATATAAACCAATTTAAAAACTAACGTATAAGTAGCAATATTAATGTTGATTTATAATATATATTAACTTTTTTACAACATAGTTTTCACGTAATATATGACGTACACAAAATAACTAATGAAGCGTAAATTTGTATTAATGTTTAAATTATTATAAAAATTTAACAATCTTAATATGTCATTTTGAAAAACTCTAGGACTTTATTGCTAAAAATAAAAGTGTCATTTAAGTGAGGTTTTTTTAGAATTTTTAAGAATTTATTGTTGAAATTAAAAGATTTACAATTTGATTGCAGAATTTAAAAAAAAAATTGAAATGAGCATTTAATTTATTTTTCATTTATTTCTTACATAGCATTGTAGGTGTATAATTCGCTAGTATAAAATTATATTAGTAAACATATACTTGCATTAGGTGTACAATAAGTAAAAAAAAATTCAAATTTTATAACATACCAAATCACTAAATAAAATTTCTACCATGACCATGTAATTAAAAAGTTAAAAAAAAAAGACAATTATATAAATTGTCTTAAAAGTATGCATACAACTAGAAAGTTAATTTATACTAAGAGTGTTAAATCATATTAGCAATATGATGATTTAATTAACAGTTATAGTAAGGACATTATAAAATTTGAAGAACCTAAAAAGTTGTTCCATTTTTCTAAATTTCTAAAAAATATCACAATAAACTAATAGACAAATAAATAGATAATGTTAAAGGTATTATAGAGTATGTATGATGGCATTTTAAACTTATGTGGTGCAAATCTCGTAAATAATATAAATAAAATTTATGGAACTTTGTTTTATAAGCTTAGAATAAAGTGAAAAATTCTTAAGAAAAAGAGTTCCTTATGGCAATACATCACCATCTCGAGGACGTTTGTTTAATTTTTAACATGGTTTATATTGTAAGCATTTGAAAATTTTATTTTATAATAAGGCAAATCACACTTTACATACCAAGTTTTTACATTTTGACATTTTACATATATGTGTTTTTAATTTTGACACTTAGCATACTCGAGTTATGTTATATCCTATCACAATTAACTTTCATGTTTAAATCTTAACCCAAAAAAAAAAAAATTAAGAAGACGTAAGAAATACAGTGTTTTAAACCTAAACACCTAAAACCAATTATATACTATTTCATTTTCCCTCCAAAATTAAGACACAAATCCCATATAATCGGAAATTGAAACCCCAAAAATCATCATCGACATTCATAGTCAAGAGGACAATTGGACAAAAGCAATCTACTGCTCTAATTGAAAAATCATAACTTGTTCCACTAAGTCTATTATTCTTGCTAGTTCTCGATTCATCTTACCACTTCCAATCTATCTTTTTACTTGCTATTTAGAACTTACTTTGTGTTTGTTATGTAGCTTGTTGCTGTTGTTATTTTTAGTACATCAAAAATTTCAATAATTTTATTTGGATATCACTTTAAATTTGTTAAATGCAATGTTGAGTACAATAAATTTGTGATTCTTTCTTCCTTCTTGAGAATTCAATATTATCTTAGCAAACCGATGATAGTTGGCCGAATTTCTTAACTTGTTAATAAAAATTAAAGATGAAGCAATTTGCACTAAACTTGTTATTGTCATCAAAACTTGTCTACGTTACTACTAAGGGTTGTTTCAGGTTGTAGAATCAAGTAATGGTGATTTCAAATCCTATAAACTTGTTGATTCATCATGGTAGGCAATTTATGAAAAGGGTTAATAGATCTTATGATGGCGACTCCATAGAATTATAGAAGAATATGGATCCTAATATGATGAGCTTTTTTGAGATCTTGCGGGTCATCCAAGAGTTAGGACTGCCATCGAGTGCATTTATCTACTACCAAGTGCATTTATCTACTGCCTAGTGCCTAGGTGGTCATTAGATAGTGCTCTTAGGCCTATTCAAAATGATTTTGATGTTATTAATGTAGGAGTTGTACATCTCATTAGGGGTTTGTACTGTTATACTATACATCGAGCCTATGGATGGGGGTGTAAATGAGGTAGAAAATGATCATGTCTCTACAAATGAGAATGTCAAACATGGTTGAAGTGGTGGCATTAGCACTAAAGATGGTGGCAAAAACCATAACCTTGATGACTACCTCAGTGATGATGGAATTGATGATGACTTTCGCTTTGTTGCTCGAAATTGTGCATAGGATGATAGGATTCCCTTAACTACTAGCATTGGATAAGGTATGGACGATATTGGGATTGAATAGGATGAACCTCAAATGGATGATGATTTGCAAAGTCTACTTGATTTCGAATAAAAGGAAGATCTAGATAAATATGCTTTATACAGTGATGATGTTAATGGCAAAGAGGCTCGCTTGATGCTAGGAATGAAATCTCCCAATGTGAAGACATTTAGAGTTTGTTTGAAGGCCTTTATATCAAGGAAAGGCATTGCTTATCGGTATGCCTTGAACTAAAAAGACAAAGTTCCATGCATTGTGTCAATAAGTGTAGGTAATGAGTTTATGCATCAAAAAGTAACAAGGAGACGTTCCAAGTGAAAAAATTCAATCCCAACTACAGTTGCCCCCTAAAGTTTCAAGAATGCGCATGTTAATTGTAATTTCCTTGCACCTAAGTATCTACATGAATTTCACGGTAATGGTTTAAGATGGGAAGTATTTGCAATTCGAAGACATGTTATGAGAGACATTGCTATTAACATAGGCATTTGTATGGCATATCGATCAAAGAGAAAAGTACAAGCTATTTTACGAGGAGATGAAGCATAACAGTATGGTTTGATAAGGGATTATGTAGAGATGATCAAGGTTGGTGATAGTGGTAGCCATATCATTATTAAATGTTATGCATCAATAGCTTTTAAGCCCTTGGCTACATTGTTGTCAATTGTTTCTAGACCCTCAACTCAAGTACAAATATTGAGTGTTTTTTGTTCCTTTGTGTTTTTTACTCCTTTGTACCTATATCCCTTATTTTATGTAGCGTTCATCAATTGAAAAGTGTATTTTTTATGGAACAGGGTTAAGTACTGTATGGTATAGCTACATGGTTTTCTCAACCTATTGTTAGTTGTAGCTCCATTAGTGAGACATCTAGAAGAGGTAGCGAGATTGGAACATCATACGCAATGGTTAGAGAAGGAACCATGGAGGGAACGTAAGAAATAGAGTGTCACTACATGGTAATTTTGTAATGTGTGGAGGCCAAAGAATAAATGGAAGGGGTCGGAGTGTATGATTCATGTTTCATTTTGCAATCCAAAAGACTAATGAAACTATAGCAATTTGAAGTTTTGTTGTATCAATAAATTATGGATTTTATAATCAAAGTAACTTATGTATCATTTCTATAGAACATATGAATGGTGTTATTTATGGTTTTATAATGCAATGGATTATTGTGATGTGTGACTGGTGCGTAAGATGGTATCTTCCTGTGTTTATGGAGTAAGGGTGCTGCAAAGGTATGCCATGGTTATGTATATGAGAGTGGTAAGTGTAGAGTGTATGTGGAGTGAGGATGTATGTGACAGTGGTGAGTACAGAGTATGGAGTGAGAAGGTGCGTAAGGGTGTTCAATGTTGGGCATGTATGGAATGAGAGTTTGTATGCTATTATATATGTGAAGTGAGGGTGTCCACCTATGTGTATGCTGCTGTAAGAGTGTGTCTTTGCAGTATATATGAAATGAATGTGCAGTGAGCAGTTAGAGTATATATATAGTTTGTCTTGAGTGCATTGTGATATTGTACGCATATAGTGTGTGTATAGTAAGCTATGAGAGTTTGTTTATGCAATACGTTCTCTGCAGTGAGTTATGAACTATATGTATGCAGTAGGCTGTAAAGGTATGTGCATAAAGGGTGTATGCAAGGAGAATATACATGTGTATAGTGAAGGTATGCTATTGTGAGTATTTTTAAGCAGTAAACTATGGGAATTTTGGCCATAATATAACTTGGAAAATTTGCTTGGCTTCAGTTTGTATATATTTAATACACATTAATCAAATAATCAAGAATTCTAAAAAGTAAGTAGGGAAAAAGAAAAAAAATCAATGCAAGAACTTTTGTCAGAGAATAACTTATATTGAATCATATGGCTGAATAACAGATTTTATTGATAAAAAAAGATGTATATTACATTGGTCAGACAAAGTTACAAATGATAAAGATAACATCGGACATGAGTCCAACCTATACGTTTCGTCTCTAACATATATAATATGGATACAATCATTATAATGATAAACATCTAAGGCATACACAAGGTTCTTCACAACATCATTCCTTACTATTGAAGTGTTTCAATTTCAATTCAATGACTTCCTTGATTGAGTGCAACCCCTTTTCCCTTTCTTGTGTTAAATGCAAACGGGGTTCAAGTTCTAAAATCCTTTTCCAATCCTTCAATCGCATCTTCTTGAAATCTCGCTCTGACTACATAATAGAATTTGTTATGTTCATGATAATAATGGAAGGAAAATAAAATTAGCTTTGAATCGAAAGGAGGAATTGAGTTTATATAATTCTTGTTTTGGGTATTGTGTAGTTTTTTTTTTTTTTTTTTTTTTTTGTAAGTATATAGTTTTGCTATTTTCACAAAAAACTGTTTCATATTCATGCTTCGTTGGGGATAATTCATCAAACAGTCGGCATGCGTAGTCAGACCTACAACTATATCCTTCATTTTTCATCCATCGACGAGGACATCATACAACTATAAGGACATTACTAATCAAAATCCTACTCAAAAACATCCTAAATTGTAAACTTAGAGATATACAATGAAAAAATATACCTTTTTTTTTTTTTTATGTGAATGCTTATGTAGCTTGTTTGAGTTGGATTCCCGATTCAAATTTGCTGCTTCAGTTCGTCCATCCTTCTTCAGTAGATGCTCGTCCTTGATTACGTTCCAGTTTGGGGATGAAGGCGAGTGGGTCTACGATGATATGGAGGTCGCGGGTTTTGATTTAGAGAGTTTTTATTTGTGGATTGAGGTTTTGGTTTAGGAGTAATAGAATAAGTACTTCCATTCCATTTTTCTTTTAAGTTTCTTCTTTGATTTTTAGATTTTAAGTTCTAACTTTCTGTTTTATTTTTTTTCGAAGTGATTGCCGTTAAAGTTAACAGTGACACCAACTGTAATAATTTGGGTATGTAATATGTCAAAGAGTGAAAACTCGACATGAAAAGTAGAATTTTTTTTTTTTTTTTATCAGTAGATGGATTCACACAAAAAGTATTTATGTAATTTTAAAGAAGTTTGTTATGATTTAAGCTTTTCAAACACAGACTTATTAATATGAATTGTCATTCTTAATATGGTGCTTACTATATTTGATCTATAAAACTATAATCATGTTTTTTTTTTTTATAAAAAATATTTCACAAGCAAATTATTATGAGAGTAGATATAGGCTAATCAAGGAGGCCTACTTAGACATCTTTATTGTAGATTTTCACGCCATTGAAATGTTATGAGAGTAAGCGTGGACTAATCAAGAAGAAGGCCTGTTTAGACATCTTTACTATAAATTTTCATGCAATTGAAATATAGATAGATATCAAAGCTCTTCAAAACCATTTTGAGTATAAAGATTGAATTCCTCGCAAGAACATAAAAGAGCTATGCAATGCTAGTATACGAATGCGTATTCAACCAAGCTGACTCCTAAAATATTTGATTTTGGACTCGCTCTTATTCTATTTCCTAAGTGCATATGATAGGCCATTTTTGCATGAATAACATGAAAAATTAATACAATGGCTAATCTTTCTTTTACAAAAGCATCTTAATTGAGTTCTCTAGATGAATAAGAAGTGGTTCTTATATAAATATCTTTTTGTTCACTTACTATAATAAATAAAACAATACAAATTATTCATATTCACATAAAATTATGTCTCGTATGTATCTAAAATAATACTTTAAAAGAGCTCAAATGAAAAATTCATTGTAAAAAGTTGATACCTTTAAATGTGAGGATTTTTTTATCATACTTTTGATATGATTTTGGAGTTGTTTTCAATTTGTGTAAAAAAGTATTGGAATCACAATACTAGATCTAATGTATATAAGCAAATAGCCTTATAAACTAATAATATGGATATTCATTTTTTAAGTGGGATGGATTAAGTTCGAATCTCACATCCTTCATTGTAATCACCAATTAAAAAAAAGCTAATATATACACATATATATTTATATTATATATATATTCCTCTTATATATAATGTTAGATAACTATAAAAGGTAAACATATATACTTCTAGATTTTATTTAGTCTTTTACAAAAAAAATTCAAATAAAAGTAACTCTTTTTAACAAAAAAACTTATGGTATTGAATTTTTTTCCCTTAAATAAAAATACTTAAATTTCAATTTGTCAACTTCTGCTGTTGAATGGAAGAATAAGGTTTATTACAAAGTTTAAGATTTGACAAATTTTGCTTATGATTCGATTTTGTCCGATTATTATTGCTATTTTTTTTTTTTTTTACATCAGACTTTTTTTTATTATTATTTTTCATTAAAAAAAGAAAAACTTGCTATGTTCAATTCAGTGTCTAATACATAAAGGTGGGCGATTTAGTGTTTTTTAATTTATATAAATACATCTCAATAATATTATTGCAAAGTTAAAAACTTTTCTCACATACACCAAATTAAAAAGATAAAAAAGAAAGTTGAATCCTTTATTTTACAGTAGGCGGTGGAGATTGAAATTTCCATCCGACTGATGTGGTGGTGTGGGTTTGCTCCCGGAGGCTAATTTTGTGCAATTTGGATCGTATCTTTCTTCTAGAATAAGAATTTCTATGGGCAAAGGCTAAAAGCAATTATTTAAAGTAATTTCCCAATGTCCCATTATGCACTATTATTAAACATGGGCTAGCCAAATTTAAAGTCGAATATGTCTGTACTTCACGTCTGTGTGTGTGTGTGTGTGTGTGTTTTTTTTTTTTTTTAATTTGATTGTTCGATTTGTAATTTGAACATACACTACTACTGCTTTCGATGCATGCCTTGAGCTTTTTAGTTTTTATTCCACTCATGCGCGTTCGATTGGTGGATATTTTGCAGCTAAAGATTCAAGATTTCTTCAATGAAGAATAGTAAGAGAGTATGTAGGAACAGTTTCAATGAGTACAAGAGCTTTGCTAATTTGCCTGTAGATATATTATTCGCAATATTTCTAAGACTCCCTTCAGAATCAATTATGTGCTGTAGATACGTTTGCAAGTCTTGGTATTTATTGACCCGCGATCCTCTCTTTATGGAGAATCATATGAATGGTGAAGGGAATAGACATCGACTTCTCATTTATGAAAATCCAGAGCCATATGCAAATCCAGGACCAAATAATGTGAAATTTTTGTTAGTGAATATCGATGATGAGGAAATTCGGTGTGTTCCACGTAGAAATTTAAAGTTGGAACATTATAAAGTAGAAAGCAATTGCAATGGTTTACTTTGTCTTTCCAGCAAAGACCACAAGGATCGAGCCGTGCTATATAATCCCATGACTGGAGAGAGTATTACATTGCCTCGCTTCCCACAAGCATTGCAATTTGTTTTCAATGATTACTTTACACTGGGTTTTGACATTGTTTCTCAAAAGTATAAAGTCATTCGAACTTTTGAAAATCTTCGCATGAAGAGGAAGCATTATATGATTACAGTTGGTAAAGAATACAAATGGAAAAGATTATCTCCTCTTCACGGTGTGCGGGGCCTTTTTGTATCCCAGTCCATATCTTGGAATGGGACTATATTTTGGACGATGTACCCTAGAGAACACGGTCGATGCTCTATTGTGGCATTTAACCTACATGTCAAATCGTTTCAGGTTATTCCCCTTCCTGAAATTTTACGTCAATCTCACTATAGCAAATTCTTGAGCTTGCTCCATATGAGGGATTACTTGGCTTTGATACAATATGTTGGCTCGAAGTTTAGACTATGGAAAGTGAGAGGGGAAAGAATTGGAGAATACTTTCTCATTTTTGAGCGTGAATATAATACCCGCATGGAGTTGGAAAAGACCAGCTGGTACGAGGTTGTTGGAGAATTAAGTGGAGGTGGGTTTTTGCTGCAAGTCAGCGTTTACGGTGAAAATAGAAGGGTCTATTTCGTTAAGTTTCTTCCTGAAGCAACAACTCCTTGTGAAGCAATCCAGATTCAGGGCATGCGAAGAAGATTTACTACCCTTATCAATTGCAAGTTGAGTCTAATGTCACTAAGATCGATTTGATATACATCTTCTTCCTTGCACTATCAGGTCAATACTGACATAGTTGCCTGCTAAGGAATTGCTAGAAATGTATTAAGTTCATTTGTATTTGCAGAATTCGATATAGAAACTCTATTTAAGGTTTATAGTGCTGAACATATATTGAAACCGTGAAAACCTTTTTATTTTTATTTTTTTCAAAGAGTACTTCCAATTATTTAACATGTATGGTGCTGAATATGTATCGAGAATACGAGTCTTTTTTCTTTTTAGCATACTTTCATTTTATTTATGCTTATAATTGAAGTGAGGATAAAAATGTATCACAATTTTTACTTTGATTTTTAACATAGTTACCATCATAGGTATTTTGCAGATTGAAGAAAATTGTTAAATCATGTCTTTTTGTCCAAAATATGATATAGTTATTTTAGTATTTTTACTTCAATTTTTTAAAGATCAATACATAGATTCAACACAAACTCAAACTATAGCCATCAAATGGCTTATGTTTGTACTGGTTGTGTTATAAGCTTTTCAAACACATGAGATATGACTCATTAACACACGATGTCATTCATAGATCCTCGTATTATACCTACTATATTTAATCCGTGAAACAATGAAATAGTCTATGTACAAATTGAAATTATGGATAGCTAGTGGGATACCGATTATATAATGATATGAATGGTAGAAGACTCTTATAAACAAGTATCTTAGTGCAATGTGAAAATTAATCTTTTGATTTTTTCAATTCCATTATGCATGTCAAAATACAGAAGAAAAGAAAAAGTGAAGGGAAAAGTAGAATTGTAAACAATTTCTTATTAATCTCTAACTAGTATTCTAAAGGCATCCATTGATATTAGCATAATGAATTGAAATCATTTTTGAAAAAAAGAGTTATAGACTTATGTTATATCAATTAGAATATCGATATGATTGGAGATACAATGGAAAGGCCTAAACCTTGAGTATTAATTCATAATTCTTTTGTAAAAGATATTTCACAAGCATATAATCATGAGAGTAGGTGTAGGTTGGTGAAGGAGGCCCATTTAGACATTTTTACTATATATTTTTATATAACTGAGGTACAAGCAGTTTTAATACCATTGAAAATTAATTTGAGTATAAGAGTGGAATTTTTCACGAGAGTATAAAGGAGTTAAGCATTGGCAGAATATAAATGCACATTCAATTATATAGCAATACTTGAAACACATATAGACTAGTGGATTACACATATACACTTACCTCGCTCACACCTGCATGTTAGCTTAGTCCTACATAAATGATAATGCGAGTGTTATAGTTAGCCGTGGGCTCCCCCATATATATACACAACATAACATATGAACAATTGCAGTTGTGGATACCGATTCAAATGATGTATTACTATTATTTAAGATCAATGACATCAAATATAGGCCCAACGTTCATGTAAACATGTACGTGTTGTTGGTGGTGTCTTATAACCAACATACCATTAGGTGTTGTCATTGAAAAATGCCATTAATCATATAGATTAAAGAATAAGAGAGAATTATGTGACGAGAAGTATAATTCGGCACTAAAGTATCACTAAGAGCCATCACAAGAGCAATAGCTTCCGGCGACTTAGATTAGAAGGATAAGAAACTATGAAAAATGACAAAAATCAAAGTCTTTAAATGGTTTATTTGTTGTAGGGTAATAAAGAGGGAATAGAATAGCAATTTCCTCTAACTTTCTATTACTTGTTTACTTGAAAAATAGACTATGAGTTTTATTTCCTAAAGAATTTTTTAGTCTCACTCCATCTAAAATATTTTTCACCTAAATAAGTTAGAAATTATTATTCTTTCTATAAAGGGAATGAAAAGTTCAAATAGTTTGACCATTATACCCTCTTTAATATTGCAATCAAATAACTTTTTATTATTTTCTAAAATAACCAAATAGGGACAAGCAAGTATTTTTTATATTTCTAACTTAACACTGCAATTTTGAGTGAAGTAAATATTTGAATAAGTATTTTCTACAATAAAAGTTTACATAAAGTAAATAGTAGAATAAAAGCTTCTAACTTGTTGATGGCCTTATAGCCTAACAGTATGGACACTAGTCTCTTAAGTAGGATAGACTAGGTTCAAATCACCTAATGAAAAAAATTGGACCGTTTAAGTTGCCTTACCACCACACTAAGTAAATAAATAGGGAAGTAAATCCTCTAAAGCTATTTTAATTAAAGTCATAAATTAATGATTGAGATTATTAAAATTTTTCAAATATCTTGTAACATTATCACGATATATATATATATATATATATATTCATGTAATCTCAATCACTAATTACATGTAATTGCATCTTAAAAGAATAATTTTTGGAAAATAACTTTAGAGAATCCAAATTCCACAAAATAATCTTGACAAAACTTTTTTTTCCCCTTCGACATGCCTTATGTTGATAATCTTAAAATGCCTCCAAATATGATGGGCATATGCACCTATGGCCACTTGAAAAATTAATTAAACCAACCATAGTAAATAATAATTGTATGGCCTTTGGGCCTATGGCCTATTTGGGCCAATATACCTATTAAAATACAATCTATAATATGTAATGGGATTCCCTATATATGTTATTAAGTTAGATCCTAAAAAAAAAAAATCAAAGAGAAATTAAGAAAAAAAAAACATTTTCTTCCCTAAATTGAGTTGCATTCGACTCTTACTTTCTATACTTAGAGAGCTTAATTTTCAATTTCGCTATTTGCACATTTTTTCCTTAATTGCACCATTACAAGGGTATTAAAGCTTGTATAAGGTGATGACCAAGATTGAGGAAGCAATCTAAGCTGCCTTGAAGGAGCAACAAGAGAGGAATGAGACCTTTCTTTAGGCCTTGTTCAAAGAGAAAAATGAGAGGCATGAATTACTTACCCTAACTATGAATGAGGTGTTAAAGAAGATTGATCAAGTGTTAGATCAGCATGCTCAGTCCATTGCTGAGCTACAAAGCTAATTAAGCCCTAGAAGAACTGTTTCGGTGAGCTCAATTCTAATCTGCACACCAATGCACCCAAGCGGAAGGAAGTACATGAAATGGATTTAACCCTTACCCTACCTACAAAGCAATAAAGAAAAATCATTAAGATGGGTTTTCTAAAGTTTAATGGACAAGATTTACATGCTTGGCTTTACAAGGTATAGCACTACTGTGAAGTAGATGAGACAATGGAAGAGCATAAGGTACGAATTGCGGTCATGCACTTTAAGGGAAAAGTGTTGGAATGGTATCAAAAGTATTTAAAAAATAGAAACAATACATAAGAGCTTACTTGGGAAGAATTTAAAGAGGCGTTGTTAAGGCCATTTAGCATAAGCTTGTTTAATGATCCCACATTAGATATCAAGAAGTTGTATCAAATCAATTCCTTGCAATATTACATTGATGAATTCAAGCACCATGACACCATGGTCCAAGTACCTGAAAATCACCAAGTTAACCTATTTTTAGTTGGATTAAAACCTAAATTACAGTATTTAATACGCATGTTCCAACCCCAAACCTTACCATAAGCCTATACACTAGCTAAACTTCAAGAAGCCAACCTTAATGGCTACCAATTCAACCTTAACCCCAAACACTTCAAACCCTTATTTACCTTCAGAAATTTCACTAGATCCACATCAACTCTATACCCGAAACCCTTCTCTTAGATCCCTTATTCTAACCTACAACAACCCACACAAAACCTAATCCCATAAACCCATGACCACTCATTCAACCAAAGCTCACAAGAAACTCACACTCAAAGATATGGAAGAAAAGTGATGCAAAAAGCAATGTTTTTAATGTGATGAGCCATCTAGGCCAAGGCATTGTTGTAAGCAAAAGTGCCTCAACATATTGCTAGTAGGTGATGAAGGAAATGAAGAAGAGGAAAGCATTGAAGACGTAGAACTTGGGAATGTAAGATAACAGCTATCCCAAATAACACTATGCAATACATAAAGAAAATGATACTACACATGACCGCATGAGATTTTATGGTTTCCACAAGAAATGAAGGCTAAGCATGCTAATAGACACAAGGTGCTCTTTGAATTTCCTTGATGCGTACATAGCCAAAGGCCTTGGCTATTACATCTACAAAGCACAACTACTAATGATCAAATTGGCGAATGGTTCAACTATGTTGACATTAGGTGTAATTCCCTAATTTGCTTGGACAGCACAAGGTATGGAATTCATGGTCAATGTACACTTATTACCACTTATTGGATATGATGTTATAATTAGGTTGCCTTGGTTAATGGAGCTAAGAGATATAAGGTGGAATTTTCAAAACATGAGTGTGCAGTTTAGATGGAAGAATGAAGATTGTAGTCTAAGAGGTGAACATGAGAATATTAGAAGGTAAAAATGACATAATTAGCTAAGTTGCTCACTGGCAAAGCCATAGACTGCTACTAATGTTAAGTTGTACAGGCGTGACCTATGGAAGATAGCATGACTAAACAAAATCTTCCCTACCCTTAATTATTGGAGCTATTAGAAGAATATGATGACTTATTTGACAAGCCAAACACTTTGCCACCACAACATAACCATTATCACCTCATACATCTACAAGTGGGCACTAAAATAGTGAATTGAAGCCCTATAGACATTCATCAATACAAAAAAGTATGTTGGAAGACATGGTGAAAGAGATGCTTAAGCAAGGTATTATAGGGCCTAGTCATATTCCTTATTCCTTGCTGAGTGCTTGTTAACAAGAAAGATGGGTCTTAGTAGATATATGTTGATTGCCGGGCTTTGAACAAGCCAACTGTTAAGGATAACCATCCTATTTCATTAATTGAGAATTTATTTGTTGAGTTATATGGATCTAACTTCTTTAACAAGTTCAATTTGAGATCTAGATGCAATCAAATAAGGATGCACCCTAATGATATCTACAAGATGGCATTCAAAATGCATGATGGGTACCATGAGTTCCTTATCATACCGTTTGGCCTTACTAATTCTCCTTCAACATTTCAAGGACTAATAAATGAGTTGTTTAAGCCTTACTTATGGAAATTTGTTCTTGTCTTCTTTGATGATATCGTTGTGTATAGTGAAACTATGGAAAGACACAAGGAACAGCTTAGGGTAGTATTTCAAGTTTTACAACAAGAGAAGCTTGATTTAAAAAAGAAGTAACGTACGTTTTAGAACAAGAGAAACAGAGTATTTGAGGCACATTATGACTAGGAATGAGGTGATAACTCACCTAGAGAAGATCCAAGCAATCACCAACTGACCAATTGCATGCAATATTAAACAGTTGAGGAGTCTCCTAGGCTTGCTAACTACTGTCAAAGATTTATTAGAAATTTTGGCCTTTTGGCCAAACCCTTAACTGATGTTTTACACAAAGACCAATTCTATTAAAATAAGGTGGTAACGTATTCATTTAAGACACTCAAGGAAGCTCTTACATACTCACTAATGATCTAATTACTTGATTACACTAGACCCTTTGTGGTAGAAATTGACACAAGTGGAGAAGGGATTGATGTTGTTTTAATGCAAGACAAGCGCTCAATCACCTATCTAAGCAAGGCTTTATCAACAAAACAATGGGGAATGTCTATATACAAAAATGAGATGTTAGCATTAGCATATGCTATGGAAAAATAGCAACATTACTTAGTAGGGAACCGTTTCATCATAAAATTTAGCCATCAAAGTTTGAAGTACTTATTAGAGCAGTGGGTTTTAACACCATATATACAAAAGTGGTTGACTAAATTCATGGGGCTATATTATAAGATACACTATAAGTAAGGAAGTGAAAATGTTGTAGCAAATGCTTTGTCTAGGGTAGGGCAACCTATGTTGCAAACTTTCGTGGTTACTATAGCAATAAATCCTCATCTTTTTTAAGAAATTTAGGCCAGCTAAAATGATGGAGTCTACTATCAACAATTTATTGAAGCGCTGCAACAAGTTAAACATTGTGACCACTATTCTTTTGATAAAGGGCTTTTAAGGAAGAAGGGGAAACTTGTTATTGGGCCTAACGAGACCCTCAAATAGAAGTTACTTCACTTATATCACAGTAGTGTTCTAGGAGAGTACTCTAGTGGCTATGCAACTTACGAATGGATTAGTAGGATCTTTTACTAGCCTAGGCTAATAAGAGGTTTGATGGTACGAAAGACAATGTATTGTTTGTCAAAAGCAAAAGCACGAAAATGTGGCTACACTTGGATTACTCCAACCTTTGCCTATTCTAGAAGGTCTTTGGATCGATATTTCCATGGATTTCATTGAGGGCTACCAAAGTCACATGGAAAGGAGGCCATTCTAGTGGTGATTGATAGACTAAGCAAGTATGGGCACTTCATGAGCTTATCTCATCCTTATACCACCTAGTAAGTGGCCCAAATATTCCTTGATCATGTATATAAACTAAATGGCTTACCCAATAGCATTGTTAGCAATTGTAACCTAATTTTTGTGAGCACATTTTAGCAAGGCTTATTTAAGCTTCAATGGGTGGAACTATGTCTGTTTAGCACCAACCACTTGCATATGGACGAATAAACAAAGGTGGTAAATAAGTGCTTGAAAACCTATTTGAGTTGTTTCTGTTGTGACAACTCAAAGAGGAGGACTATCCTATTATCTGTATCTGAATGGTAGTACAACACTACATTTCACTCCAATACTTAAACCGCTCCCTTTGAAGCACTATATGGTTACAAGCCCCCAATACACTTATCCTATAATCTTGGAGATTGTCGTAATGAAGTTGCTAACAATATGCTAATGGACAAAGAAGAGACTCTAAGGCAACTAAAATTCCACTTGCGTCGCACTCAATATCAAACGACACATATGGCTAACAAGAAGTGAAGTGATAAGCAATTTAAGGTTGGGGATTTAGTATGGGTTAAATTGCAGGATTGCCGATAGATTACTCTAAAGACAGACCATAACAACAAACTACAGTCAAAGTATTTTGGTCCTTTCCATATTGTTGATAGAATTTGTGGCACTACTTATTGGTTGAACCTATCGACTAAATATGGAGTTTACCTTACTTTCCATGTTTCGCTCCTTAAGCAATACATTTGTCCTTCAACTATACACATTCTAGATCTTCCAACCACCTTTGCAACTTTGAATTTAGAGCCATAGGATATTCTCGATTGAAGAATAGTGAAACATAGACCATTAGCTGATAGGATGGTGTGGGTAAAATGGAAAGGATGTAGGCCGAAGGATGCTACATGGGAGTATTACTCCAATTTGGTTGATTGATTCCCTAATCTTACCTTAGGGACAAGGTTCTCAAAAGAGGGGGGTCTTGATACAAACCTAGGGTTTCAAGAAGACAGTGGAAGTAGAGAACTAACAGTGTTAGAAGTGGATGGAGACAAAAGTGAAGGAAAGACCGATTCTTCCTGATTGTCGACCAACAATAGCAAATAATAGTTGTATGGCTTTTGGGCCTTAGGCCTACTTGGGCCAATATACCTACTAAAATATAATCTATAATATGCAATGTGGTCTATGAATACCTTGCAGTAACATAGCCATAGTTAAGGGGAATATTTTATTATTACGTCATACTATTAGAATATTTTATTATTACATCATACTATTATGCACATGGGATTCTCTATTTATACTGTTAAGTGGGATCCTAAAAAAATCAGAGAGAAATTAAAAAAAAAAAAAAAACATTTTCTCCCCAAAATTGAGTTGCATTCAACTCCTGCTTTCTTTCTATATTCAAAGAGCTTAATTTCCGATTTTGCTGTTTGCTCATTTTTTCCTTAATCGCACCATTGCATTATTTTTGTGCTCTTGGACTTGCATTTGATGCAAGCTTGTAAATTCCTTTGTTATTGAATGCAATTTTGGCTTACCACAAAAAGATTTAATCATATAAAAATTTTCTTTTTGAAAAACCACAATAAGCCTTATCCTACTAGATATGATCACCGACTCACATCCTTTTCATCAATGCCATTTGAAATCAAACTTTCATGTCATAATGCCATAATCTTGATCATTGACCATTTGGCACAAACCTGCACGTTGGAATGGTGGTGATGTGCAACAGTGGGTAGATTACTTCAACATAGCTGGTATTAAGCTCGTGCGTATAGAACATACTTCTTGCAAATCTAACTTTGCCGGAATTCAAACAATGTGTAGTATTGATTGATTTCAGTACTCTTCATATTACTTTTCTAGTATAAGAAAAGAATTCTTCACGAGAATAAGGAAGAGCTAAGCAATGCTAGTATATTAATGCATGGTCAACTACGTAAGAGCACTTGAAGCATACGGAGGCCACTAATTTCCCCTTCCAGGATCTCCATCTAAGCACCCATCGCTGCCCCATGGACTTGTCCCACTAAATGATAGTGTGATATTATAGTAAAAGCTTCTTATGTACACGGCATATGAAAAAGTGCAACAACACCAGTACAAATGTCGAGTCGTTATCATCAAAGGTCAATGACATCAAACTTATCCGTGTAAACATCTGTAAATGTCCTGCATATGAGTCCACCATCATTTGCATTTTCTCTTGACCAAGATGCCATCTGTTGTGGTCACCTACCTCATCCTTCTTTCCCTCTTCAAAACTTTATCAAGATTTCAATTCATAAATTTCATTAGAAAGAATTACAAGTGTGAAATAAACTTATATATATATATATATATATATATATATAAATCATTTATTCCTTTAAAATGAACATCATAGAATTTAAGTAGCAAAGGAAAAGTTCAGAAAATATTACCCTTCTTTCCATTTCCTTTGCCTCTTTAACCATATCTGACCGTAATGAGACCTCCTCGTCATCAGTAGGGAACACGGCCAACTTCTTACCAATGGTCTGTTTTATTCGCGAATACAACTCAAATTCATATGAGGTTACAAGTGTGATAGCAAGATTGGATCGTCCTCCACGAGTTCCAACTTGACGAATAAAATCCTACAATTACAAAAGCAAATTAAGTCTCCTTCAACTGGTAGTATTATCTGAATCCAAACATAGAACATTAAAAAGACTCAAGAAGAAAAGAGAAATAACCAATCAATAGAACTTGCAATGATTGAGAAAGACCGAGCAAAAGGTTTTTAGGAAAACGAAAAACCAAATATGGAATCTATGTTTGTCAACAGAGATTATAACAATTTTATCTATCTTACCGAGAAATAATTTTTTTTTTTTTTTTACTAAAAAATTGCACTCAAATATGTATGTAGAAAATTTTTATAACAACCTAACCCGTGTTTTTTTTTGGGGTGTCATAGTTAATGACACTCTAGCTGCCCCATCAGTGCATACAAGTATTTTATATTCTCCTCCTTTAAACTTCTGCAAGGCTTCATGTCTATTTGACTGCGAATCGAAAACATAAAATTGCAAAGAAAACAGAGTTAGGATAATGATAAGACAAGAATTACTGCATCTCATAAGCATACCTTATGCATTCTACCATTGATTGCAATGGCTTTCAGACCTAAAATTCGCAACATTGAGGCCAGTATGGATGTATCATTGCAAGATTCGGTGAAAATCACTGTCGTACAATTGAACCTTTCGAGAATATGAACAAGATGGCAGTCCTAAAACCAAAATCAAGAAAAGCAAAATTAAAAAACAAATAAAGCTTCCAAAAAAATGTTCGATCATACTCAAGAAGATACCTTGAGCCGAGTTGAAGCCAAGCAATATTTCTCATTCTCCACAGCAGAAGCCATTTCAATCTAAAAAAACAATTTTTTTATGCAAGTTGGTTAGATCAGACAGATTTAGAATCGAAGAGAATTTTGAATAAGTTTCAACTTCTATCTTTATTCATTAACGAGAGAAGAATATATACAAGATGCTGATACAATTTTGGGTAAGATTTATATCCTTGATTTTGTGCTAACTATTTTGATCTTACTTATCTGACTCATCTATCCTAATATATCCCGCTACTTGACGTAGAACAACTAAACAGAATAACTAAAAAAATATATATTACTTCAAATAAACCAGCAGAAAACCTTGACAATGGAAAATAATAAAAACTATTATAAAAAAACAACTAAGTTTGTCTTCACTTCCCCTCATATTATACCTAGCTTACCAATATCTTTAGTGAAGTGCTGCTTCAATAAATAATGAATACCTAATGCCGACTAAGACCCTATTATTCTTTTTAGTTCCCAACAACTATCCTTCACTCGATGTCGAACTAACTGCTCACCATTAACTCGAAGGTTTTCAGATCCTTTCCTTTTGGTACTTGAGAAGCGAATTTGTGGCTTCCTTGATGTTAGAGCAAATCATTTCTTGAAAGTAGATCCCTTTCCACAAATTCGCTTCTCATTTCCATTTATCTTTCAATTCGCTTTGGAATAATTTTGTGAGATTTACAATGTTGAGATGCATAATTGTTTACTTAATCGATTTACTCTAAAATGATGACGATCATTGGACCATTCAAATGATTTAGCATCAGTTTATGTGATTTGCGAGGAGAGGGTGGCAATTGGTGGAGAGAGACGATTGAAGGAGAAAGGCGACTGCAGGGGAGAAAAATAAAGAATGATTTAGCCAATTTCTTTCTATTGCCGACTTATTTATTCTTGGTTGCTTTTTTTCCAACCAGGGCCATTACAAGTTTATCCAACTCCTAATGAACAAAAGGTAAGAGTTTTACCGGATTCAGGCGATGAATGTCAGTATTGCGGACATTATGCTCACGTCCGCCACCAGCGATCTCATCATGGTTTCTTGTTTTCTTTCCTCCACGAACCACCTTTTTCCGGCATAGCACCATTTTCTTCCGGCAGAATACCCCCTTCCGCCAAACAGTTTCCCGCCAAAGCATTTCGAGAGTGAGAGAGTGTTTGTGTGAGTGTGATTCGGTTGGAGTTAGTTTTGAGGGAAGTTGGTTATGTGACGAGTAAAGCTTTTTCCTCGCTTATAAATTAGCACTAGGCGTGCACTCATATCACGTGTACGGTTACGGTGGAACGGAAAAAACAAATTGTTGATGATGGAGATATCTCTTAAATAATTTGTTTAAGATGATGAGTTAGAAAAGATAAGCACTAAAATTATGTTTTCATGCTTAATGTGGAAAAAAAAATGATTTTTTACTTAATTATAAAGATATAAATTAAAGGACACATAAAAAAATTTATTTTTGACTTAATTATATAAAAACAAAGTAAAGATATATAATATTTTCTGATTCTCTAGTTGCTAAGTCGATCATGATTGACCACCCTTAGAGTTGCTTAGTCTCCATCACTACACATATTACTTGCCAACAATTAGTACAAGCGAATCCCAAGCCATTACATGTCAAAGTATTTTTCCATAAAAGGCATCAAACACCATAAGGCAAGGGAATTCGATCAATTTTCTCTCTCTTTCTCTTACATAATTCACTCCAATCCCATTTCTTCCCCACACACTCATACCCCTTGGACAAACATTACCCCTTATATCCTTAGTGCTTGATCTTTCCTTTTTTCAATCCTCATTGCTAACTTGAGCATTAAAAGGCCCTTGTGGTTATACCTACAGAGGGCTTTTTTGTAGGAATTGAGGAGTAGGAGGCCACCCCAATTGGTTCGATTCAAGCCTATCTCGTCCCTTACTAGTTGTTTTAAACACCACCAACGATAGTCATTGGCCTATTTTTATTTAAGTTATTTTATATTTTATATATAATATATTATAGGTCCATCGCACTTTTATTATTTTTATTAATAATTGTACAAGTAATCATTCTTCACTCGCAATGCGGATGCATCGCCTACTAGTCTATATTATTAAAGAGGAAGTAAGAATTTTGGTGTTTGCACTTTCCTTACCCATCATATTATTTTAATTATATGATTGAAACCCACTATATTCTCCATGTTGTTTCTTCAATAACCCTTTAAACCAAAATTATCTTTCTTTTCACAAATATTTACACATTAGTTTAAATAATTTCCATTTTTATTAGTTTCTTACCATTTACTTGACTATAATGAAAACAGTGATACTTTTAAATCCCATGAAATCATGATATTCCCTTTTAACTCCCATCATATATGATTTCTTCACATTTAGCTCACATTTCTCTCAAATTATGGGGAATAATTAACTACTTTACTTAGAGTTAAAAGTTTTGTAAAAGAAGTAATAACAAAATAATAAGGATTTTCTAATAAATAAAGTAATGTAGAGCTTGGTTTTTTTTTCTGATTTTTTAATAAATTAAGTCTTCTTTAAACTGATCAGTACTAAACTTTATTCATTTAATAGTAACCATCAACTAGGGTTTAAATAGAACCGATTCTTTTATATTTCAAAATATTTTTGGAGTCACCACCTAACTAAAGTCAAGAAAAAGAGTTAAATTATAATCAATTGAGTTGATTGATTATAATTTAGCTACTGATCTTTTGATAAAACTAATTTTTTATTAAAACGATTTTTAAAGACCAAATATCTGGATTCGAAGGCTAATTTTTAAACCCTAAACAGGTACTACTTTTAATCTTTCTGAATTTAAATTTACTTTTTAATGTACCCTTATAATGACATTTATTTACATGCAACTTGATTTAATTCTTAAAAGAAGGATAAAGCAATCAATTATTTACAAAGATACGAAAAGGAGAAATTTCCATATTTTAAGTCGCCTTGTGCGTACGAGTGTCTACGTACTCACTATTCAGAATCAAACTTCCATAATTCATTTACTAAAAACATAGTGAGTTGATTGATTTATTTAAGCAAATTTTATAAAAGGTCCTAAATCGAGATTTATTGGTGGAAAATTCTAAAGTACTCTAATGTGGAAATAGTACATTTATTTTTGTTTATTTTTGGAAAGTTGATTTTCTAAGTGATAACTTTATTTATTATTTTTTATTTATTTACTTCTTATTTTAATTTTTATTTATTGGTTTTTTTTATTAAAACGTGAAAATAAATAAAAATAAACTAAATTCTTCTTCCTTTCTTTTCTCTCTTTTTTTTTTTCTTCTCTTTTTCTTTCTTTCTCACTTTTCTTTTCTTTTTCCCTTTTTTCGTTTTTTTTTTTTACTTTAATTTACTAATACAACAAATAAATAAAGAAACAAACAAAGCAACGAAAATCAAAATAGCAAATGGGGTTTGGACTGGGTAGCAAGCAAATCGATTAGTTAGGTTGCAAATCCGAATTAGATCTTAGATTGGACTAGGTTGAAGTAGCGAGTTACAAGTTAAGTCGTACAAAATAGCTTGGAGTAGGCGTTTTAGCTCAATTCAACCACTAAATTAAGCAAAGGATGACGCTTTTGTGTGAATTAGATTGGAGTTAAGGGGTTTGGAGAAGCATCACCGCCAATGGTGACTGTTTCAAAGGTGGTGTGTTTGGATGGTGAGTGGTGGTCACGGATTGTATGTAGGTTGTTGGTTAGGGTGTGGTTGGTGTTTAGGTGTCATGTATTAGTATTAAGGAGAGAAAGATTCGTGTGTTAAGTGGTGTTTTGTGTAGGTTGATGATGGAACAAGAGAGGGTATGGACCGTGAATTGGAGTGGTTATATGTGGGTTAAGTCGTGTATGAGTATGTTCAGTGAGTAACCATGGTTAAGAGTGGGCAACGAGAGAGGGTTGCGTGTTTCATGTGGTGGTGGGTTAAATAGTGAAGGTGGTGCAATTTCGAGAGAGAGAGAGATAGTGCTACATGCGTGAGTGACTAGAATCGAGTTAGGTTCAATGTATGTGTGTTTGGGGGAACGATTGTGTTCAGTTAGTTAGGTGGCCATGCAACGGTAGGTTTGGTTTTTAGTATTTGGTGAGTGGTGTGTACGAACCCCTACCCCCCCCAACTGTATATGTGGTGAAGAGTTCAGAGAGAGATAGGTTAAGAGAGAGAGAGATCTTCATGAGCGAAAGGGAGAGAGTGAATTCATGCGCATTGTATGTGTTTGGCTTGGTGAGAGAGGGAAAGAGAGAGTAGAGAAAGAGGGTTGATGAGGGTGGTCATTGTGCTGTGTTTGTGTGTCTATTTTTTTTTTTTTTTTTAATGAGAAAGGAAGGGAAAGAAAGGAAAGGGGAGAAGAAAAAGAGGGGGTGGGGGGTGAGGGAGGTTGGGGGTGGAGATGGAATGTGTTGTCAAGGCCAATCATAAAGTGTCACATGTCACAATTAGACACGTGGCTCCGTGATACCTTAACATGTAGCATCACATAGAGTGTGGAAAAAAGAAAAAGATAAAAGGCATTTTTATATTTCTAATAAGATTCGAACCCTTGATGCCAATTCAAATGCTCAAATGTTTTAGGCCATTGGCTTGTGCCTTATTCATATGTATAATTAAATTACACATATGAATAAGGTTAGCCCAAGTTAGATTCAAAGTGTCTAAATTCATCTTAAATCAAATTTTACACCTAATTATCCTAATTTACAAAATTAATTTAAAATTTACTATTTTTCCTTATTACTTATTTACTACATAATAAGCCTAATATTTATATCTAACACCCTAAATGCTATTTCAACATCCTAAAACATATAATTATTCATTAAATCAGTAATTAACTATTTAATTACTTAATTAACCCTAAATTACCCATTTTATGCCTCATTTTAAAGCCTAAAAATTATCCAAAAATTTTAAAAATTAATTTTTGAAAACGGGCTTCATAGTACTATTCTATATCATCTAAATAGTCTACAAAAAAATTTTGGACTCAAAACTAAACTCTTAAAGTCATTTATTTCTAAACCAAAACATGCTTGATTTTATATGATTTCTTAAGGACCATATATTACAAAACATATTTTCATCAAAATAATATTTTTCATAAAAATTACATACGAAAATATTATAGAATAACAAAATTCATAATTTTTTAAGAATATTTACTATTTTACAAAATTACACAAAATCGGGTTGGAAATCGAACTTACCAGTTTGGGTGGCTCCGGCTACCTTTAGTGGCCATGGCTGTGTCGACCCACCTGAATGCTTACACCACCGTATGGTGGTGGTGGTGGCCATCCACTCCCAACTACTTATTAGGTTTTGGTTCTTCTTAGAAGCCCTAACTGCACAAATTTTTTGTAATTTTTTCTAAAACCCTAATTTACTCTCAATTTCATCTCACTCTCCAAATTGACCAAATGAGCTTCTGAAATTTTTTTTCTATTTATAGAGCATTAGGGAAATTATTATATATTAAATTGATTTGACAACTACCTTATCTTCTTCCAATTTGCCTTTCGTATTGTTCTAATTTAACTAGCTGATTTTTTGTTATTTTCCCTAGCTACCACTACCCAAATCTGGATCATTCCTTTTTTTTATTTTTCTTTATTTTTCCTTAATTAATTATGAATTTTATTTAATTATTTAGTATTATTTTAGCACATTTCGCTTATTTTAAGTAATTATGCGTATTTCTATCTATATGTAAATTCATATATAGTGCAAATAAATATTTCTAAATATTATTTTGGTCATTCTATGATTTTTAGTATATATATAATTTATCTCTAGCGATTCGTTAATTATCGGAATGCATTTTTTACATTTTCGATAAATAACGAGTAATATACTTAAAATTTAAAAATTTTATATTCTTTTATTTTATTACTTATTTTCTTAAATTTAAACTTACAGGATTATTTTTACTAATATTTCTAGCTTTACTTTATAATTTAAGCTCGATTGAATACTTTAACTAATCGGAACCCCGAATAGCTGGTTGTAGGACTTATAGGGCTTATTATAACAACTTGGTGAAGAGAAGTGCCTTATGGGCTCGCTATAAGGAATTGATGAGGAGAAGTGCCTTATGGGCTTGTTGAAACCCTGAAGGAAAATAACAAAAGAGAGGGCAGTGCTTTGAAAGTTGGCTAGAACCCTAAAAAGAGTGAGTTAACACTCTAAGAACTAGTTAGAGCCCTAAAAAATAGAATATGGGACAGCATCCTAAAGACTAGCTAAGACTCTAAAAAAAATAAAAGAGTGGGTCAGCACTTTAAGAGCTAGCTAAAACCTTAATAATAAAAGAGTGGGTCAGCAATCTAAGAGCTAGCTAGAATCCCTAAAAATAAAAAATGAGACAGTACCTTAAAGGCTGGTAAGAACCTTGAAAAGAAGAAAAGAGTGGGTTAGCGCTCTAAGAGTTGGCTAAAACCCTAAGAGAAGTTGATGAAGGACTTAAGAAGGAAAGCAACTAGTTTTAAAACACTTATTGACTTGGAAAAATATTTATAAAGAAATTGTTGAAAAACCATTCATGAAAAAAAAAAAGCACTAAGGATAAGTTCCTTGATTTGGTAAAGAGTTAAAGGATATTAGAAATTGCAATGAGGAAGAATGATCTAGACTAGTAAGGTTAATTTAAGAAATGTGACCACTTTGAAAAGGAAATGAATGAATTGAAAGCTTGGCTCCTCGAGTTGACATAGGTTGGACAAACATCTTATAACTACCCCTTGATTTAGTAACCATGTAGGGTTTCTAGATGCCTTTGACCTTGATGTTAAGTTACTTCATGGGGCTTTGTGATTTTAAAGATTCCTTTCCTAAGAAAAAGGTAATCCGTGATTGGTTTAGTCGAAGAGGGCTTCCTTACTAGTTTCTAGTCTATATTTCACTCTCGACTATAGTTCCAAAAATTATTATTTATGTTGTAAGTGATATGCTTTAATGAATCCATTAGGTCTTTTCGGTTCAATCATTATGAACTCAGGCTTTTGGTTAAAGTATTTTAACAAGGATTAATGAGAAAGCCTATTTTGAAAGAAATACTTTTATTTATCTCAGGTGTATAAGTCAAGAGCCTTAGGGAAAAATTAGAAGTATAGTTGCCTTAGTTTCAAAAATAATTTTTATTGAAAATAAATTATCTTTTAAGATCAGAAGAGTTTTTACTACGTAAGTTGGTAATATAGGTGGGAAGGCCTTATGTGATTCAGCATAAGTAAGAGAGGGTTTAGAGTAGATATAGAGATTTTGAGTTTTTGAGCTTTGGAATATGATTCAGGGTCTTGTGTCTTTGGGACTATTTAGGCTTTGACTCCCGACCTTTTGATTCAATTTGGTTGCCCTTGCTAAAATGTGATATATGTCTTGGAGCTTTCGTCTTATATTTAGACCCAATTTTCCAACCTCTTTTCTTCATCTTCTCTTTTCTTTTCTTTTTTTATTATTACTTTTCCCCTCTATCTCTTGCGATTCTTTCTTTTCTTTCAACCCTAAGAATAATTGTCTCCATCGTCAAGTTTTTGCTCTTTAAGCGATTTAGGGCCTAAAATCCATGAATTTCAAGTGTATGGGCTTGGGTGAGATGTATATAAGCCTGAGGTGTTTGAAAAGGAATCGGCTCTTCTTCATTTTCAATGAAAAATAATTTATCAGAAACAAGAATCATTTTTTAATTAACTTTACTTAAGCAAATATAAACCAATTTTACCTCTATCTCCTAATCAATAATGCTAACCTCCGAATTGTCCCATTGTGGAATGGTTCTTTATTTCAAGCTTAATTTACCAATTATGTTAATTTTTTTATTATTGTAATTTTTTAATTAATTAATTATTATTATTATTTTCTAATCATTTTCTTAACTTGTGGTTTAATTGGATATTTTGGAAAAAAAATTGCTAACGTAGCACTTTCTCATTTATCTACATGGAAAATTTTTTCAGTTCTTCTAATTTTTATATTCCTTAATTTTTGTATTATTATTATATGTATAGATATATGTTATTATAATTTATTAATTATTACATATATGGGCTTTACATTTTCTTTTATGGGTTTCAACTAACTTATGTGTGTGTGTATATATATATATATATATATATATCTATTTCATTATGTTATCTTAAGTAATTATAATATAATTATGTATGTACTTGTATTTATATATATATTCATGAATTTATACTTATACTTATTAATACTATATGTATATTTATACATGTACATATATGTATGTGCAAGTAGTTATACTTTTAGTATACTACTTTTATACATATTTATATACATGTATATATACATATGTATATGTGTGTATACTTAAATCATAACAGTATTATATGTATTTTTATACGTGTATATATATACGTATATTTATGTTTTCTACATCTATTTTTTAAGGAAATTTGATATAATACAAATATACATACCTATATACTTTTCAGTTTACATGTATATACATATAAATACTTAATTAATCTTATGTACGTGATCATTTACATATTATAGTGTATATATATATATATATATAGGTGCATGTATATATATACATATATATATCTATTTGGTATTTTTCATATTTATTTACATATACATGTATTTATATTACTTTATACTATAATCCGTACATGTATACTTCATATATGTACATATACTATGTATATATATAAATTGTACAAGTATGTATATAGCTAACTAAGTATATATATACATAAACTTACATATATATCAATATGTACGTATGCATATAGATAAATGGATTTATACACATCATCAAGTACATATATATAATTTTCTTTATTTCAAAAGGCTATAGTACATGTAAATTCTAATACATAAGCAAAATACATGTGGACATAGAAGAAAATACATAATTTAAATTACGAAAGAGAATTGAAATACATAAAGAAAATACTCATTTACTTTGGTCTTGGAATTTTAGAATTGAAGCCTTCTATTTCTCCTTCAAATTGTGAGTATGATGATGTTAGATTATGGAGTTGGTTATGAGGGTTTAAGTGGAATGGTAGTTGGGGAAATAGAGAAAATAAAAAGGAAGAAGAAGACGAAAATGAGAGGATGCATGTTAGCCCCAAAATTGAGATGTAAGGCTTCAATTTATAGTTATTCAATGATGGAAATTAGAAGAAAAATATGGAGTAATCTAGAGGGATAAATGGCTCATGGAGCAAGGGAGGGAAAAGAAAGAAAAAGAAAAAAGAAAAGGTAAAGGAAAAGAAAGAGAAATTAAATGTTTGAAAATGACATTTGACTTTTGGTCAAAATTAATAATAATAGTATTATGAACATGAAGCAATTATAAATTAGAAGGGAAAAAGAAAATAAAAAGGAAAAGATAAAGAAGAAAGGAAAAATAAGGAAGTAAGTGAATAAATAAATAAGCTAAATTTTTGAATTTTCTCTAAATATTTCTAACTCAATAAATAATATTTAGAATAATACTTATTATAATTATAAATAAAATTTTAAGATATAAAATTAACATTTACTATATAATACATAAACAACAAATTAGTAGTAAAATTAAGTTCAAATAATTAAATTTATATAACAAATATGTATATATATAAAGTTACTAGCAATTATAAAATAATATTATCAATTTTGTAATTTAATTTAGTACTCTTATATTTATTAGCATTTAGAAATTATCTCTATTCGTTCGTTAGCGATTTAATGCAATTGAGCATATCATTCAATAATTGTATACAATTAGGGTTTTATTATCGTAAAAGTAAAGTTATAGATTTATAAGTTTAAAGTTTTAGTTTTAAGGTTTTTAACATATTCGGATTCAATCTTTCGTATTTACATGCATATAGGGTTTAGGGTTTTTATATGTTATTAGAGTTTCGATTAATATATTAAGGTTTATAATTTAATAAAATTTTTAGTTTATATGGCTTTATCAACTCGTAAAGTTATCTAAGACATCTGGATTCAATTCAAGGTTCGGACTAATAATTTACGGGGTTTACAAAGGGTGTATGCAAGGAGAATGTACATTTGCATAGCGATGGTGTGCTACTATGAGTGTTTTTATGTAGTAAATTGAGGGAATTTTTGCCATAATATAACTTGGGAAATTTGCTTGGCTTTAGTTTGAGTATATTTAATATACACTAATCAAATAATTCGGAATTCAAAAAAGTAAGTAGGAAAAAAAAAATCAATGTGAGAACATTTGTCAAGGAACAACTTATATTGAATTGTATGGATGAATAACATATTTTATTGATAAAAAAAGATGTATATTACATTGGTTAAACAAAGTTACAAAATACATAGATAATATTGGACATGAGTCCAAACTATACATTTCATCTCTACCATAGATAATATGGATACAATTAGTATAATGATAAACATCTAAGGCATACATAAGGTTCTTCACAACATCATACCTTACTGTCAAAGAATTTTAGTTTCAATTCAATGACTTCTTTGATTGAGCGCAACCCATTTTCTCTTTTTTGTATTAAATGCAAAAAGGATTCAAATTCTAAAGTCCTTTTCTAATCCTCTAGTCACAACTTCTTGAAATCTCACTCCAACTTTATAAACCGTTCTTCCCAAATTTAATTTCATATTTATTATGGAGGATTTACCCAATTAAGGAACTTAAATTCCTCTCAAATTTGCATGTTACATAATAGTTAAGATTAGTTCATATTGAAAAGCAAATTTACAAAATAGATGTGGAAGAATACCTTCCATAACAAATAATGTCTTTTGGCACATTCAAACCTTAACAGAGGCAATTGCACGATGATATTACATAATAAACTAACAAGAATATAATATAATTTTGTTTCAATGAAGAATAGTAAGAGAGTATGTAAGAATAGTTCCAATGAGTACAAGTGCTTTGCTAATTTGCCAGTAGGTATATTATTTGCTAGCAGGATACTAAGATCATTTGCATATACAGAATGCAATATATAAAATATATCTAAGGTTTGTGTTGCTAAATAATGAACCACTCTAAGCTTGTGGATCTATCAGGTGAATAGGCAATTTGGATCCGTGCGAGGAGTTTTGGTTTAAATTAGTGAACGTTTTTAAGATTTAGGAATCTAGGTGCACATGGAGGAAAGACAAGGGGATGTATCACAATTTACTTTGATTTTTAACATAGTGTCCATTATAAGTGTTTTGCGAATTGACCTTGTCATTTTTGACAAAGATATAACATAGTTATTTCAGTCTCTGTCTTTTTTTTTTCTAATTTTTTAAAATCAATACACGGGTTCAACACAAACTTGAAATATAATCATCAAATGGGTTATATGTTTATACGAGTAGTGTTACAATTTAAGCTTTTCAAATACATGACATACGACTTATTTACACATAATGTCATCCATAAATCCTTGTATCACACCTATTATATTTAATCTTTCAAAAGATAAATTGGTCCGTAGAAATTGAAATTGTGAACAACTTGTAGGATATTGATTTTATAATGATATGAATGATGGAAGACACCTATAAATGAGTGTCTTAGCGCAATTCTCAAGTGTGAGAAATATTTTATCCTTTCGATTCTAATTATACATGTCAAAAAAGAAAAAAAAAAAAAAAAGGAAGAGCAAAACAGAACGGTAAAAAAGTCTCTTCTTGATAACCATTAGGATATTGATATGAATGGAGAGACAATTTAAAACGAATGGAAAGTCCTAATGCTGGATGTTAATTTCTAAAAGATATTTTACAAGCCTATAATGATAAGAGTAGGTGTGGGCTAATCAAAGAGGCCTATTTATATATTTTTATTGTAATTTTTATGCAACTGATGCATGTTTAGTTTTCAATACCATTCAAAATTATTTTGAGTATAAGAACTGAATTCTACACAAGAGCATAAAGGAGCTAAGTACTGTTTGAATACGAATGTGCATTCAACTATGTAACGGTACTTGAAACACATATAGACCGCTAAATTACCCTTACCTTCCTCCTAAAAACTCCATCTGGTCACCCATCCTTGCATCGTGGCACATAAATGATAATTTATGTGCAGTAAGTCATGGCCTCCCCCATAAAAGTGAAAACCAAAAATTCACATATATACAACATAACATATGGACGATTGCAGTTGTAGATACCAATTCAAATGTCGTCTTGCTATCATTCAAGATTAATGACATCAAACATAGGCTCAAAAAGTTTTTATCGTACTTTTGATATGATTATGGAGCCGCTTTCAATTTGTGTAAGAAAGTATTGGAATAACATTAACAAAGCTAATGTATACATGTGAATGGTCTTATAAATTAATGGTATAGAGACTAGTCTTTTAAGTGAAATGGACTATATTCAAATCCCCTATTTCCTATTGTAATCATTAATAAAAAAAAAGTTAATATATACACATATTTATATTATATATTATATATTCCTCTTATATATAACATTGGAAAACTATAAAAGGTAAGCATATATACTTCTAGGTTTTATTTAGTCTCTTTACAAGAAAAATTCAAATAAAAGTAACTCTTTTTAACAAAAAAACGAATAATACCGAATTTTTTTAACCAATAAGATAAGGATTATAAAGGTAATTGTAACCACAAATTCTAAAACATACAAATCCCGAATTAGATTTTGATTACAACTTTTTTTTTTAATAAAACAAGAATCTGCAAAGTAACAACATGACCTTGTACATAAATGACATTCTACCATCCTTTTCCCTTTCATCTGTTTCTTATCTGCTCTTTTTTCTCCCTTCCCTACTACTAAATTTACTTAGAAGATATACATCTAATATATTCATACATACCAAACATAACATTAGTTTATTACATTTTTACTACTCTCATCTATGCATGCCATAATTCTGTGATGTTCCAAGTTATAATATCATTGAGTTTTCTAATTAAAACTCTAAAAATGTGAAACTACTTAAGGATCCATCAATAAGTATAGTGGATTCATTGGACAAGAAGAGGTTTTTATATAAACCTCTTTTTCTCACATTATGTAATAAATAAAATAATATAAATTATTTATATTTGTATAAAACTATATTTGATATAAATCTAAAATAATACTTAAAAAGAATTTAAATGAGATATCCATCGTAGAAAGTTGATGCCTTCAAACGAGAGGATTTTTTTTTTTTTATCTTTTTATCATACTTTCATATAAATTTGGAACCATTTTCAAATTATGTAACTATTAGAATAACATAGCTAAAAGCAAATATATATACCTAATTAAAGCGAATTAGATCTTAAGTAACCATTTCTTTAAATATTATCATTTAGTACTCCAATTAAAATTTTATTGCAAAAAAAAAAAAAAGTCATTAAAAATAACTTATTAAAACTATAATTGTTTTATACTAAGGGTAAAATTAACATATCAACCCACTTTTTCTCATTAATCTCTCTCAGTGTCAAAACCCACTTTCTCTACTATCTTTCCACACAATATGGTTCTTATCTCACAATATCTATCTTTGACAGTTTTTCTCTACTTGTTTTCTCTTTCACTTTACTTTACGTTTTCATATTGTATCACCAAAATTCATATTATAATGAAATAGAATGATGATGATGATGATAATTGACGTCTATAATGCTAATTACTCATAATTAAAAAAAATTAAAAGATTTAAGGTAAGCGTAGATAGGAAAAAAAAAGAATAAATTTATATCTATATAATTTAAAAAATATATATAATTTTTCATTGAATTGATAATGTTAAATTTTGAAAATATAAATTTAATTTTATTTAATTTACACATGCAACTTGAATGCATTGTCTGCTAGTGTGTGTATATATATATATATTCCTCTTGTATATAATGTTTGATAACTATAAAAGGTAAACATATTTACTTTTAGCTTTTATATAGTCTTTTTATGGGTAAATTCAAATAGAAGTAACTCTTTTTAACAAAAAATCAATAATACTGAATTGTTTTCCGTTACATAAAAATACTTAAATTTGAACCAATAAATAAGGATTATAAAGGTAATTTTAACCGTGTATTTTAAAAAATACAAATCCCAAATTAGATTTTGATAAGATATACAAGATACAAATTTGGTTTTTTATAAAAAAATAAAAAATCACCTTGTACATACATCACATTCTACCGTCTCTTTCCCTTTCCTCTATTCTTCTTCTCTGTGAAAGTCATTGGCTTCTCTACGTGCCACGCACAGCTACGCTGCAAATCGCCGCTCCCTTCACCGTACCTCGATTTTCAGGTCAGTCTTTCTCCCTTTCCCTTTTGTCTTTATAACTGATTGTCAACTTTTGCCGTTGATTGGAAGAATTAGGTTTATTACAAAGTTTAAGATTTCACAAATTTTGCTTACGATTCGATTTTGTCTGATAATTATTACCAGTTTTTGTTTTTTTTTTTAATCAGAATATTTTTTTACTATTATTATTTTTTTCCCAAAAAAGAAAAACTTTCTTCGTTCAATTCCTTGTCTAATATATGAAGGTGGGATTTAGTGTTTTTTAATTTATATAAATACATCTCAATAATATTATTGCAAAGTTAAAAACTTTTCCCACATACACCAGATTAAGAAGAAAGAAAAAAAAAAAATTTCGAATCCTTTACTTTGCAGTAGGTGGTGGAAATTGAAATTTCAATTCTGACTGATGTGGTGGTGTGGGTTTGCTCCTGGAGGCTAATTTTGTGCAATTTGGATCGTACGTTTCTTCTAGAATAAAAATTTCTATGGGCAAAGGCTGAAAGAAGCGATTATTTAAAGTAATTTCCGAGTGTCCCATGATGAACTATGATTAACCATAGGGCTAGCCAAATTTAAAGTCGAATATGTCTGTACTTCAAGTGTGCGTGTGTGTGTGTTTTTTATGTCATTAGTTGATTTGTAATTTCAACGTACGCTACTACTAACGATGCATGGCTTAAGCTTTTTAGTTTTTATTCCACTCATACGAGTTCAATTGGTAGAGATTTTGCAGCTAAAGATTCAAGATCTCTTCAATGAAGAATAGTAAGAGAGTACGTAGGAACCGTTCCAATGAGTACAAGAGCTTTGCTAATTTGCCAGCAGATATATTATTCACAATATTTCTAAGACTCCCATCAGAATCAATTATGTGCTGTAGAAACGTTTGCAAGTCTTGGTATTTATTGACGGGCGATATGCTGTTCATAGAGAAGCATATGAATAGAGAAGGGAATAGACATCGATTTCTTATTTATGTAAATCCAAAACCATACGAAAATCCAAAATTAAATACTGTTAAATTTTTGTTATTGAATATCGATGATGAGGAAATATGGCGCATTCCACGTAGAAATTTAAAGTGGGAAGATTATAGAGTACAAAGCAATTGCAATGGTTTACTCTGCCTTGCCAACAAAGACAGCAAGGGTCTAGCTGTGCTATATAATCCCATAACTGGAGAGAGTATTACACTGCCTCGCTTCCCACAAGCATTGCAATTTCTTTTGGATGACAACTTTACGCTGGGTTTTGATGTTGTTTCTCAAAAGTACAAAGTCATCCGAACTTTTTTAAATCATCGCAAGAAGAGGAAATATTATATGATTACAGTTGGTAAAGAATATAAATGGAAAAGATTATCTCCTCCTCAAGGTGTGCGGTGGTTTTTTGCTTTCAATTCGACATGCTGGAATGGGACCATATTTTGGACGATGACCCCGGAAGGACGTACTAGATGCTGCATAATGGCATTGGATCTACATGTAAAAATGTTTCAAGTAATTACCTTTCCCGGAATTCTCCGATCGTTGCCCGGTATCAATATATTGAGCTTGCTTCATATGGAGGATTACTTGGCTTTGGTACAATATGTTGGCCCAAAGTTTAGACTATGGAAATTGAGAGGGGAAAGAATCGGAGAGTACTTTCTTACCTTAGAGCATGAATATGATACCTGCATGGAGTTGGAAGAGGATAGGCAGTACGAGGTTGTTGGAGAATTAAATGGAGGTGGGTTTTTGCTGCAACTGATTTTTTATTACAAAAATGAGGGGCCACATTTAACCAAGTTTTTTCCCGGAGCAACAACTCCTTGTGAAGCAATGGAGATTCCCGACATGAAAAGAAGATCTACTACTCTTATTAATTACAAGTCAACTCTAGTATCACCAAGATCAATTTGATATATTAGGTTGGCGATGACAAGGAATTGCTAGAAGGATACTAAGATGATTTGCATATGCGGAATGCAATATGTAAAATGTATCGAAGGTGTGTGATGCTGAATAATGAACCACCCTAAGCTTGTGGATCTAATAGGTTAATAGGCAATTTGGATCGGTATGAGTAGGTTCGGTTTAAATTAGTTTACATTTTTAAGTGTTTTGCGAATTGACTTTGTCCTTTTTGACAAAGATATAATATAGTTATTTTAGTCTTTCTCTTTTTTTTTTTTCTAATTTTTTAAAATCAATACATGAGTTCAACACAAACTTGAAATATAATCATCAAATGGGTTATGTGTTTATACTAGTAGTGTTACGACTTAAGCTTTTCAAATACATGACATATGACTCATTTACACATAATGTCATCTATAAACCCTTGTATCATACCTACTATATTTAATCTTTCAAAGGATAAATTGGTCCGTAGAAATTGAAATTGTGGACAACTTGTGGGATATCGATTTTATAATGATATGAATGATGGAAGACTTCTATAAACGAGTGTCTTAGTGCAATTCTCAAGTGTGAGAAATATTTTATCATTTCAATTTTAATTACACATGTCAGAAAAGAAAAAAAAAAAAAACAAAAGAAGGAAGAGCAAAACAGAACGGTAAAAAAGTCTCTTTTTGATAGCCATTAGGATATTGATATGAATGGAGAGACAATTTAAAACGAATGGAAAGTCCTAATGCCGGATATTAATTCATGTTTCTTTTCTAAAAGATATTTTACAAGCCTATAATGATAAGAGTAGGTGTGGGCTAATCAAGGAGGCATATTTATATATTTTTACTATAAATTTTTATGGAACCATGCACGTCTAGTTTTCAATACCATTCAAAATTATTCTAAGTATAAGAACTGAATTCTTCACAAGAGCATAAAGGAGCTAAGTACTGTTCGTATATGAATGTGCATTCAACTGTGTAACGGAACTTGAAACACATATAGATTGCTAAATTACCCTTCCCTTCCTCCCAAGAACTCCATCTGGCCACCCACCCCTGCATGGTGGCTTTATCCCACATAAATGATAATGCAAAGTGTTCTAGTAAGTCATGGGCTCCCCCATAAAAGTGAAAACCAAAAATTCACATATACACAACATAACATATGGACGATTGCAGTTGTAGATACCAATTCAAATGTCGTCTCGCTGTCATTCAAGATTAATGACATCAAACATAGGCTCAAAAAGTTCATGTAAACACGAACGCGTTGTTGGCAATGTCTTATAGTCGACACACCGCCAGGTGTTGTCATCCCAAAAAATTGCCACGATTCCTATAGATTAAAGAATAACGGATAATTATGCAAGGGGAAGAGCATAATTTGGCATCGAAGTCTCACTAAGAGCCATCACAATAGCAACAGCTTCCAAAAGCTTGATCCGAAGAAGAAGAAATAATCAACATGGCAAAAATCAAAGTCTCTAAACAAACCGTTTACATGGAGGTAATAGGGAGGAAATATAATAGTTATTTATTCTCAACTTTCTATTACTTGTTTACTTCAAAAATAGACAAAGAGTTTTAATTCCTAAAAACTTTTCTATTCTCACTTTAATGGGGAATAGTTTTCACCTAAAAAAAAGTTAGGAATCTTTTATTTTTTCTGTAAAAAAAATAAAAAGTTCAAATAGTTTTATTATTATACCCTCATTAATATTGCAATCAAATAACATTTTGTTATTTTCCAAAATGGCCAAATGGGGGAAAACTAATTTTTAAGATATATTCCCAACTTAACACTACAATTAATAAATGGAATAAATAGTGGAATAAGTATTTCTTGCAATAAAAATTTATATCAAAGTAAACAATATAATAAAAATTTCTAATTTATTCTTAATAACAATCAAACCTAAAGCATAAATAAATTTCTTTCAAGGAAAACATAAGTTCCACATGTTTGGTTATTCGAACAAAACTAGAAGATACACTAAATCTTTTCAACGCTAATACTATCTTGGATCAAGTTCATTAATTTGATTAAATTCTAACACTTCAAGCTAGGACCAACAGAAATTATTACAAGCAAATCATTAGATGCTTAAACTATTTTTTGGGTCCAAGCAGTAATCCCATGTAATATCAACATTCAAATGTATTATACTTATTCTATGTGATTGGTCATATCCTTGCTAGTTAGCAGTCACAGATAAATAGTAAGAGTCATAAAACTTTATGCCTCGCTCATCGTGAAACAATTGCATCGTTTAAGTTGCATTACCACCACACAAAGTGAACAAGTAAGGAAGTAGATCCTCTAATTATCTAAATATTTTAAATATCTAATAATATCATCATAATCACTTATTATATGAAGTTGCATTTTAAGATAATATGAGCTTTCAACTTGAAAAGTTAATTGCCCTATCCCTACTTGCCCCATTAGTAGGGGCATGGTTAATATAAGAATTGATTCTTAATGGAATTCACACACTGTTGAGCTTTGCCCTTTTCTTTCCCTTAATTTCAGCTTATATCGATGCCTTATACATTTAATATAAATAGCTCGATGAAAATTAATATATATATATATTTTTTTTAACTTATAGAAAACTTTTTGAAAAAACATTTTATTTATGAAATTCTAGAGTCTCTACAACCGAATAGAAAGTTTATGATAGCCTTAGTGATTAGTATGCGATTCTTTTAAAAATAAAAGAAAAAAATTCAAAACCAAACAGTCAAGATTTGGAGGCTAATTTCTTTAAATCTCTTTTGTGAGAAAAATGAAAAGACCTTACTTCAAGTCTCTTTCCTTTATTAGAGTTTCCCTCTAAAATTGAATATCAATTAACTACACAGAATCATTCACTAAAGCTCGAAAAAGAAAAAATCAAATAATAAAAGAAAAGTGATTGAAACAAGAATAAAATGATAAATTTTGTTTTCCATATTTTTCAATTTCTTAGTGGCTCTTAGGAAAATGTTCATTTTCCAAAAATGTTTATGTACTTATTAGTCAACATCAAGCTATTCTTAGTCTACTTTTTAGAAATTTTAGTTTTTGGATTTATTTGAATTGCAAATTGGTTTCACTTTTCATTTTTAATCATTTTCACTTTCTTCTTTTTTCCATAAAAACTCTAATAGCCATAACCTTGATATACTCCTTTTAGGAAAGTCCAAGAAACACCTAGATTTTTTAAATTTCCAATTTATTATCCTTATTGAGGAAAAAAAAGTGATAGAAAAATGGTTTTTTATTTCACAATAAAATATATTATATACTAAAAAGAACTATTTAATAAATAAAACGTGCAAGTGAACCAAAAAAACAAAAAGGCTTTAAATGAACATGACATGTTAGTGAGAATAATATGCCACTAGGGCTGTAAACGAGTCTGATATTATGTTGTGGTATAAACGATTCAATCATCCAAGTTTTCTTTATATGAGTCAACTATATCCCAATCTATTCAAAAATAAAAGAATCAATGAGTTCAATTGTGAATCTTATATCATGGAAAAACTATCGAAAAGTTCTTATCATATTCATCCTTACAAACCATCTAAACCTTTTAGTTTAATTCATAGTGATACTTGGGGACCTTCTCATAATTCAACTTATGCTGGACATAGATGGTTTGTAACTTTCATTAATGAACACACTCATTTTTGTTGAGTCTTTCTTTTTAAAGAGAAATTTGAAGTGAATGGATGAGAATATTTCTCTAATGAATTTTGGCAATATCTAAGAGACAATGGGATTAACACCGGAGTTCCTATGCTTACACGCCTTAATAAAATGGGATTGGTGAGAACAAGAACAGGCATCTTCTTAAAGTGGCTAGGTCCATGACGTTAGCATACTCTGTCCCAAATCATTTATGGGGAGAAGTTGTGTTAACAACCGCATATCTCATAAATAGGGTATCATGAAAAATCCTTAACTTTCGTACTCCTATAAGGGCTTTGCTTGCCACCTATCCATAAGCTCCCATTCTTAACTCTCTTTCCCGAAAGTGTTTGGTTGTACAGTTTATATACTAAACAATTCTCCTAATAGACATAAACTAGAATCTAAAGCCTTTAAATGTATCTTCGTTGGCTACTCCTCTTCACAAAACGGATATAAGTGCTTTCATCCTAAAACTAAGAAAGTTTATGTAACCGTTGACACTGTTTTCTTAAAAATTAAGCATATTATGGTGCCTTAGGGCAAGGCAAGTCCAAAATTTCTAATCATGAAGATAAGTTGTTCTTGTTACTTGATTTTCAACCCAAACATACAACATACACTTTTGAGACAGCAGGTTTAGGTTCTTTAATGTCATCTCCTTATCCTCCTAATACTACCTAAATATCTCATCTTGTAAGTTCATCACAATCTGATATTCAAACAACACCATCTAGCCTGGTGTCACCAGAAAAATCTCATCCTATTCCAAATTATGATGATGACCTTTCATATCTAAAGAATATTTTAGAGAAGCTAGAAATTAAAGTATACACAAAGAGACCTAGAAATCCAACGCATAGCAAGTTATTAGTCCCGAAGACTTTTGTTTAACCAACAGTTGAAAGTAACTCTGAATATCAAATGGAGGATGATTTAACCTTACCTATAGCTTTGAGGAAGGGAAGACGATCATGCATTAAATATCCAATCGCAAATTATGTATCTTACTCAAAATTGTCTTCTAAGTATAGGGCTTGTCTTGCACGAGCAAATGAGGAGAAAGTTCCTAAAAACATCTAGGAGGCAATGAGAAAGACAATATGGAGAGATCTAATGCTGGAAGAGATGAGAGCTTTATATTAGAATAACACCTAGGATGTAGTAGATTTGCCTGAAGGGAAGAGAGCTATCGGGAGCAAGAGGGTATTCAACATAAAATATAGATCAGATGGAAGTGTCGAGAGGCATAAAGTTTGTTTAGTTGCTCAAAGATATGCTCAAACTTTTGGCATAAACTATGAAGAGACATTTGCTCCTATAGCAAAACTAAACTCCAGTAGAGTTTTCTTATCTCTTGTAGTGAATTTAGATTGGATATTATATTAGTTAGATATTAAGAATGCCTTCATAAATGGAGATCTAGAGGAGGAGATTTACACGAAATTGCCACCTAGATTTACATCCAAAGGTAATATAGGCAAGGTTTGCATATTAAATAATTTTCTCTATGGCTTAAAACAGTCCTTGAAGGTTTGGTTTACAAAATTTAGAAATACGTTGGTTTGACTTAGTTATAATCAAAGTGACGTTAAGCATACCTCATTTGTTAAAGTAGGCACTGGTGGACTGAAATCTATTTTGTTAGTATATGTTGATGATATCATCATCATAGGTAATGATGTTGTTGATGAGATAGTAGGATTAAAGAGAAGTATTAAAAATAAATTGGAAACTAAGGAGTTTGGAGATCTAAAGTTCTTAGTGATAGGAGTGGTTAGAAGCAGGAAAGGAATTGGTATCAGTTCAAGAAAGCACACCATAAAGCTTCCAAAGAAGAGAGGTAAGTTAAGATGTAAACCTATGAATACTCTATTACCTCAAAATTGGAAGAGTTGTGCTCTTGAAGGAGATACTCCAATGGATAAAGGTTAATATTGGATACTTGAAGGTAGCTTAATATATTTATATTTAACTTGACCGTATTTAGCCCATTTTATTAGTCTTGTCAGTCAAGCCATACATTCTCCTACTAAACCTCACATGGATGGATTAAATTAATTCTAAAACATCTCGAGGGAACTTTGGGTAAAGGTTTATTCATTAGAAAGACTAAAAATAAAAGAATTGAAGCTTTTTATTTTTTATTTTTCATCTTAACTAAGGAGAAGATGTTTTTTATTGTAAGTCAACATTAAGATACTGTACGAGGCTCTTGGTAAACCTTGTGACTTAAAGAAGTAAAAAACAACTAGTAGTTGCAAGGAGTAGTGTTGAGGTAAAATACAGAGCAATTGCTTAAGAAATTTGTGAAGTTATCAAGCTTAAGAGATTGTTGTATGATTTGCTTGAAGAATTTGAGGACCCTATTGTATATAGCGATAGTAAATCAACATTGAACATTGTTAAAAAGCCAGTCCAACATAAGCATATGAAGCATGTTAGGATGAATCATCATTTTATCAAAAATGAAATCACAAGAAGCTGATATTTTTACAAAATTCCTATCAAAGCGGATGTTCTTAGAAAGCTCAAGTGAGCTAGAATTGATAGATATTACTTTCTTAAGGGGTGTAGGAATAAGATATGTTTTGAGTTATTTGTTATTGTTGGTAACATTTATTGTTCTTGGTTGGTAGAATAAATTTTGTTAGACGGTAAAGGCTGGTGTAATAACGTTTGTTGTACCAACCATCTTAGTTTTATCCATAAATAGGTTTTATCATGAAGAAATTCTTAAAAACTTCCTATGAATGATTGAGAATCAATTTTCTTCAATTTTTCCTTCAAAAATAAAGCCAATGAAGATGATGATCTTTTGTTTGATTGCCAATTATCAAGGCAACTATGGAGGCAAGTTCGTATAGGAATGGTGATGTTATGCAATAGCGGGTAGATTACTTCAACATATGTGGGATTAAGCTTATAAGTATAGTACATAGTTCTTGCAAATCTAACTTTGCCAAAATTCAAACAATGTGTAACATTGATATATAACGATTGAAAATAAATTAGTGCAGTATTGATATACAACAATTGATAATAAGTTAGCTGTATAGATTATGTTTTGAGAAAAAAAAAAAAAAAGAGCTAGAAGGTAATAGTCAACATGAATTCCAACATCATTCAATGTTAAAATAAATGGGATAATTAATTGACCAATTAAAAAAAAAAAAAAAGCACGAGGTCTGGCACATTTTCATTATTAAATTGTGAACAAATTAATCAAAACTTAAAATGGAAACAATCCTTTCCACCTTAAGTGGAGCTTTGTGGACAATCTTTTAAGATATCTTGCTTAACCTAAATTTTTTGCCTTACAAGTTACAACGCTATGTCACCAACAGCTCATAAGTCCACTCTTACATCCTTTTTCTTTCGTAATTTGTTTCAAAGCAGGCATGAGGAATAATTATTTTACACGGGACAGCAAGTTAACTGCTACCACCTTCCATGTCAATACACATGCATATTTAATGTTCTAAAAAAAAAAAAAATTCTTTCCAAATTAAATATCTAATTCATGTTAGTACCAATAAATAGCTTTCAAACCAATAATGCTACCACCACGTAACTGAATTACGGTATGTGAAACAAGTTAAGATGTCAACAATCATTTTTATTCTTCTCTCTTTTTTTTTTTTTTTTTTCCTCTCTCTTTTGGGGACTGGCAATCATTACAAGCGTTTAAAATAATATGTATAAAAAGTTGTCAAAAGAAGAGATAAAAGGGATATAAATTTAGTAAAAGAAGTACAAATAATTACACCCGGGGGAAAAAAAAAAACTTGTAATAAATAGCATCCCCAGAAACTTCCTCAAATACAACCTAATTGATGATTTTGTAGCATAATTTCTAGAGCCAAGGTAATGTATTAAACGGAACATAACTAATATTCCTTTATTTCATAAGATGTGATTAATCATGAGGAAATAGTCTAAGGAATGAGTTGGGAGAAAATTTAAAACAAGATCTCATTAGCATAAAATCTGAACTATGGATATGCATGGTAGTTTAACAAACTTGAACTACAAAGAAAAGACGGAAAGCCCGATCTTGACCAGCGGAGAGAATGTGTCTCCCATTAGAATAAAATCTGTCATGCAAGAGTAATAGATTAGAACAGTAACATCAAACTGCAGTTATTATACTCGCCCAAAAAGATGTACTAAGGCAAAGGATTTTAACTTTTCTTTTCCATTGTTTTCCCTATCAATATTCAAGGTCCAGAAATTATATTGAAGGCGGCCTATAGGATTTTCTTTCATTTTCGGGTAGGGGAAGGATTTAACTGCATCAGTACTCCAATCAATGCCCAGATAATACATGAAAGGTCAATGTACAGTATATAGCAAAGCATATGATCACCATACGGCAGCATGCATGTACACCTATACGTGCAAACTCGCATAGTGATACACAGACACAATTTCCTTATACATAATCCTGGGTATGTACTGAAGACAAAAAATATACTCATAGAAGCATTTTACTCACCTTAATAACAAGTGAAGATCTTAGTTAGTGATAGCAGAGAAACTAAAACTGCAAAATTAATAAAAATTCTATCTTTTTTTGGGAAATAAATAATTGCAGAAGTAAAGAAAGTTAATTACAACTGCACGAGTGGGGAAGGGTCGAAGGGATATAGCAAACCTCTTCAAAAATAGAGTTTAGAAAAAACTGTTTAGACACTGTAGTAAACTACATCAAGATGCTACACGTAGTTTCGTGTAAGCTAAAATTTGCCACATCTAGAGTTATTAAACAATTACATACACAAAATGCTCATGAAAGAAGAAAAAGACAACTATAGTTCGATAAGTCCTATAAGGAAGCATTCCTAGAGGGGAAAAAGTTCTAATTGTAGTAGGATCAGACACTGCTAGATAATACAACACAATCTTACATATCCTCTCTCACAATATAGGAAAAAAATAATATTTCTCCACATCCCTTAGCCCAATTTATTTCATTGCGTCCCTCAAAAACACGTTCATCATCCCAAGAAGTTAGCCGAGTGAATAAGGTCCCTTGATCTATAAATTGTTCAGCATAAGCTAGCCTTATTAGGTGCAAGCTTATTTAACAGGTGGATGGCCCAATAGGGTGGTCACATGAAAGTAGATAGCTCTTTCAATGACAATCTCTTTTGCACAATTTTGTAGGTGTGTAATCTGCTAGTATAAGATTATATTAGTAAACATGTACTTGCGTTGCATGTACAATAAGTAAAAGAAATCCAAATTCTATAACATACCAAATCACTAAATAAAATTATTACCATGACCATGTAATTAAAAACTCAAAAAGAAAAAGACAATTATATAAATTGTCTAAAAAATATGCATATAATTTGAAAGTTGATTTATACTAAGAGCATTAAATCATTTTAGTAATCTAATGATTTAATTAACGGTTATAATAAGAGCATGTATAAACAACGGAGGTTCTTGACACAATTCCCTATGCTAAGGACCTACTTTTTTTTAGGTTCTTCACCATTATAGTGAGGACCTTGTAAAATTTGAAGGACCCAAAAAGTTGTTCCATTCTTTTAAATTTCTGAAAAATATCACAAGAAACTAATGGACAAATAAATAGATAATGTTAAAGGTATTACAGAGCATGTATGATGGAGGTTTAAACTTATGTGGTGCGAATTTTGTAAATAATATAAATAAATTTTAAGGATCTTTGTTTGATAAACATAGAATAAAGTGGAAAATTCTTAAGAAAAAGAGTTTCTTAGGGTAACACCTCACCTTCTCAAGGACCTTTGTTTAATTTTTAATGTAGTTTATACTGTAAGCATTTGAAAATTAAAACATATTTATTTTAGAATATTTATAAGGCAAATTCTACTTTACATACATAAGTTTTTACATGTTTTTCTTCGGTGGGAAGTCATCAAAATTAAATTACTTAAACTAAACAAACAGAATACAAACATAATAGACATCTCACAAACTTTTAGGTGGATCTACAAACACACTATGCATAGAGAAGCAGTCCTCAAGGTCTTTAGGTATTGCTAGCAATAAAACTAAGGACAATAGAATGAAAATGGACATGATTAGAAGTCCTCTGCTCCACATTTGCAAGAAAGTCAGCCACATGATTCACGTCACGGTTTACCTTGCAAAAGATCACACGATCAGAAAAAGAGAGGTAGTTAATATACTAAGCCAATGACAAGTTATGGTTTCTGAATCTAGTCAACTACTAAAGTTGAATCTGTCTCCAGGACCACTGATTTATAGTTTATATGTTGTGCCCATCTCAACCCTTTCACAATTGCCATCAATTCTTCTTCCAAGGGAGATACTCTATAGATATGCTTATATATGCCTCCTCAAACTCTTCCACTTTAATCTTGTACTAACACTCTAATTCCCCCTCTTTACCATCTTCATTTGCATCCCCATCACAATTAATTTTTATCATACCCCTTTCTGGTCTAGTCCATGTTGCTACGAATTCCCCCTTACCTTGTAGCTTTGACTTTCGATGAATGGCCCACCATTCGTTAGCTTCTACTCTTACAGTATAAATCTAATGGTCTTGCCGGTTCTATTCTCAATTGAAAATGCTATCATTTCCTCTCTTGCAAATACCTCTCAACATGAAAAGATAGTCTTTGTTTCGGGGTGTTATAGTCGACCCAATTCTTTCTCCTCCACCCGATACTCTCCTACAGCCATGTTCTCATAGATTCCTCATCTTTTATATTGCTTAAATTTTAGGCCCCTAATGCAAACCATCCTTCCATACTAACTAGGAAATGGAAAAACAAATGCCAACTAATTTCCACTACATTGCCACATAGGGGACAATTCAAACTAATTTGTAGCCTTCGACTACACAATTTATCTCTCGTAGGGAGACCTCTGACCATAGACCTCTAAAGAAGCAATTGTATCTTAAGGTAAGTTGGAGTTTTCTAAATCTAATCCCAATTCCTCACATGCTCTTCTTCTTCTTCTAATTTCCAAAACTTTGTGCAAGCAGATTTTGCCCTAATTTCTCCATCCATATTGTTAAGCCAGAAACGAACATCGCTAAAGTGGGTTTCATCCAACAAGACTACATCCCCTATCAACTTATTGATCTGGTCATCTATTGGGTATCCTGTAACATCTTCCTTTCACCTTCTAGGACCTTCCCATACCTAATGCATTGTGAGTACTTGGTCAAATTTATTTAAAAGTCGATAAAGCCAATCTACCACACATTTACCTTAGGTCCAAAGTTCCGCTAGAAAGATTTCTTCATCCCATTCCTAATCTTAATCTTTGTATTTCCTCACACCCAGTCCTATGCCTTCTTCAATGATTTGGAAAACCTGGATCTAGTATAATTTTGGAAACACTCTTCTGACATCTTACATTTCGTACGAACTATCTCTGTCTAAAGTAATTTTTTTCGACTCAGGTCCCAATCTAACTTCATAAAGTTTGCCTTATTACACCTCATTATGTCAATCATTCTTAATCCACCTAAGGATTTTGGTTTCTTGACCTTTTTCCAATTTACCAATGTAGTTTACCAGTGTAAAATTCTTTATTCTAAGTCCTTAGTTTTTTAACAAACTTTGGTAAATTAGAAGGAAAATAGAAGTTTTTTAGGTCCCAATGCAAGGTACAAAATATTTAAAACCAGGCTAGACCAACCACATTTACTAGTGTAGTTTCCCACGATTTAGTGTAAAGACCCATATGAATTCTTCGTGGATTTTCTTAATCCTCTTCGCTAAGTGTTTTGGGAAAGGTATCACTAGGCATAATAATTAGTTATACTCTCTATGACCAAAGTAGTTAGGAGTTTTCGACCAGCCATACTTAGCATCCGAGCCTTCTACCCCGATAGCTTCCTTCAAATTTTCTCTAGAATAAAATTTAGATCAACACTTTCAAATTGACCCTAACCTTAATAAGGAGTACCGGATACTTTCTCGTGTTCGAATTTGGACTAATCCTTAAACCTTTACAAATCTGGGAGTTTAGCTTGTTACTTAAGTTATGAGAAAAGATGATACAAGATTTCTCAAAATTTACTTTTTGTCTCGATAAATTACCAAATACTTCCATGGTTTGTGTCATGCAGGTTGCATTATCTTCTGTTGCTTCCCCCATAAGAAGAATATCATCTGTAAAGAAAAAATATGACAATCCCACCAATGACCCTCGAAGTTTAATAAGTAACCACTCCTTAGCTTATACCAATTAGTGTATCATACGGCTTAGAATCTCCATTACCAAAATGAATAGGTAAGGAGATAGGGGATCCACCCGAACTAATCCTCGAGATGCATTGAAGCCGTCAAGCATAGCTTCATTAAAGATAATTTAGTGGGACGTTGTACTAAGGTAGGAGAATATTAACTATACCTAAAGATTCAAGAAGTTCAAGCTTTGAAGAGTGGCATAGACAAAATCCCATTCCACTTTATCATATGCCTTTTCGAGGTTCAACTTCTCTATCATCCAATTCTTCTTTCCTCTTCTACTATTAAACATATGGAGGACTTCTTAGAATGTAATAATATTATCCTTGGCTGATTTCCCTAAGATAAAACTCGATGCTTCAGACTAATCATCTCATTAAGGAAGTTCTAGAGTCTATTCACCAGCACTTTACTCACTACTTTGTACATAGTGGTGTACAGGCTAATAGGTTGAAAATCTTTTAGCTTATTCCTACCAAACAACCTAAGGATGAGCACAATAAGGGTGCAATTAATGTCTAGATCCATAGTTCTAGAGTCCATGATATGCTTCACTATTTCATATACAGTAGCTCCTACTTCAATCTAGCAACTTTTGAAGAACTCTATACTAAAGCCAACCACTTCTGGTGTTTTATGGTTGCCAATACACCAGAGAGCACATTTAATTTCTTCATATGTACATTCTTTTCCTAAAATAGCTTTATCTTCTTTAAAGAGAGTCCTTTGGCCCCTATCTTAAGCAATGAGAACTCTATTACAAGAAGATTTCTCTATGGTAAAAAGGGTCAAGAAGTGAGAGTTAACTAACTTATGAAGATGGGATTGCTCAAAGACCTAGTTCCTTACAAATAAAAAAGCCACATATACAAATTTTCAATCGTCTGGCTAGCATACTCATATGGAAGAGTCTCATATTATGTTCTCCTTCAATAATCCAACCAATTGGATTTGGCTTTAGATGCCCATAGCTTTTCCTCATTGTTCAGCACTTGTTCCATTTCCTTCTATAGGAATTTTTTATGATTAATTAACTCTTGTAAGGGTTCATTCCACAACTTACTCCATGTCTCCTTAATTTGCCTTTGAACATTCCTCTTCCGTATATGAATAATCCTAAATACTTCTTTATTCTAACTCAGTTTTTTAATGAACTTTGGTAAATTAGAAGGAAAACAGAAGTTTTTTAGGTCCCAATGCAAGGTACAAAATCTTTAAAACCAGGCTGGACCAACCACATTTGCTAGAAATGAAAGGGGTGATTTCTCTTTGGTTCTATGCTGTTGCCGCCCACCCCACACCGCAGACCCACACCCCCCCCCT
>JAMXBB010000001.1:131245578-131271427 GCA_024138015.1 Lumnitzera littorea | reverse complement strand
ATATATATATATATATATATATATATATCACGATAATGTTACAAGATATTTGAAAAATTTTAATAATCTCAATCATTAATTTATAACTTTAATTAAAATAGTTTTAGAGGATTTACTTCCCTATTTATTCACTTAGTGTGGTGGTAAGGCAACTTAAACAGTCCAATTTTTTTCATTAGGTCAATCATTAATTTATAATTTTTTTCACTTAGTGTGTTAATGAGTATCTTATGTGTTTAAAAAACTTATAACACAACTGGTACAAACATGAGCTATTTGATGGCTATATTTCGAGTTCGTGTTGGAAAAAACTTATCCTCACGTCAATTATGAGCATAAATTAAATGAAAGTATGCTAAAAAGAAAAGACTCGTATTCTCAATACATATTCGGCACCAATACACCTTAAATAATTGGAAGTTTTCTTTGAAAAAAAAAAAAATAAAAGGTTTTCATAGTTTTAATAAATATTCAGCACTATAAACCTTAAATAGACGCATTTTCTATATCGAATTCTGCAAATACAAATGAACTTAATACATTTTTAGCAATTCCTTAGCAGGCAACTATGTCACTATTGACCTGATAGTGCAAGGAAGAAGATGTATATCAAATCGATCTTAGTGACATTAGACTCAACTTGCAATTGATAAGGGTAGTAAATCTTCTTCGCATGCCCTGAATCTGGATTGCTTCAGAAGGAGTTGTTGCTTCAGGAAGAAACTTAACGAAATAGACCCTTCTATTTTCACCGTAAACGCTGACTTGCAGCAAAAACCCACCTCCACTTAATTCTCCAACAACCTCGTACCAGCTGGTCTTTTCCAACTCCATGCGGGTATTATATTCACGCTCAAAAATGAGAAAGTATTCTCCAATTCTTTCCCCTCTCACTTTCCATAGTCTAAACTTCGAGCCAACATATTGTATCAAAGCCAAGTAATCCCTCATATGGAGCAAGCTGAAGAATTTGCTATAGTGTGATTGACGTAAAATTTCAGGAAGGGGAATAACCTGAAACGATTTGACATGTAGGTTAAATGCCACAATAGAGCATCGACCGTGTTCTCTAGGGTACATCGTCCAAAATATAGTCCCATTCCAAGATATGGATTGGGATACAAAAAGGCCCCGCACACCGTGAAGAGGAGATAATCTTTTCCATTTGTCTTCTTTACCAACTGTAATCATATAATGCTTCCTCTTCATGCGAAGATTTTCAAAAGTTCGAATGACTTTATACTTTTGAGAAACAATGTCAAAACCCAGTGTAAAGTAATCATTGAAAACAAATTGCAATGCTTGTGGGAAGCGAGGCAATGTAATACTCTCTCCAGTCATGGGATTATATAGCACGGCTCGATCCTTGTGGTCTTTGCTGGAAAGACAAAGTAAACCATTGCAATTGCTTTCTACTTTATAATGTTCCGACTTTAAATTTCTACGTGGAACACACCGAATTTCCTCATCATCGATATTCACTAACAAAAATTTCACATTATTTGGTCCTGGATTTGCATATGGCTCTGGATTTTCATAAATAAGAAGTCGATGTCTATTCCCTTCACCATTCATATGATTCTCCATAAAGAGAGGATCGCGGGTCAATAAATACCAAGACTTGCAAACGTATCTACAGCACATAATTGATTCTGAAGGGAGTCTTAGAAATATTGCGAATAATATATCTACAGGCAAATTAGCAAAGCTCTTGTACTCATTGAAACTGTTCCTACATACTCTGTTACTATTCTTCATTGAAGAAATCTTGAATCTTTAGCTGCAAAATATCCACCAATCGAACCCGCATGAGTGGAATAAAAACTAAAAAGCTCAAGGCATGCATCGAAAGCAGTAGTAGTGTATGTTCAAATTACAAATCGAACAATCACATTAAAAAAAAAAAAAATTATTCGTAGCAACATGGACTAGACCAGAAAGGGGTATGACAAAAATTAATTGTGATGGAGATGCAAATGAAGATGGTAAAGAGGGGGAATTAGAGTGTTAGTACAAGATTAAAGTGGAAGAGTCTGAGGAGGCATATATAAACATATCTATAGAGTATCTTCCTTGGAAGAAGAATTGATGGCAATTACGAAAGGGTTGAGATGGGCATAACATCTAAACTATAAATCAGTGGTCCTAGAGACAGATCCAACTTTAGCAGTTGACTAGATTCAGAAACCAAATATTAACTTGTCATTGGTTGGGTATATTAACTACCTCTCTTTTTTTGATCGTGTGATCTGTTGCAAGATAAACCGTGACGTGAATCATGGTTTGTGGCGAGAAGTTGACAATCACTTACATAGTAAAAGGGAATAGGGAAAACGCTGACCTGAAAACCGAGTTGCCGAGAAGGGAGTGGCGGTTTGTGGCGTAGCGTGTTCGTGCACGTAATGAAACCAATTGCTTTCACAGAGAATAAGAGATAGAATGGCAGAAAATCTTGACCTACGTCTTCTAAGTGAATTTAGTAGTGTAGGGGGAAAGAAGAGCAGATAAGAAACAGAGGAAAGGGAAAGGAACGGTAGAATGTGATTTATGTACAAAGTCGTCCTGTTACTTCGTAGATTTTTTTTTTTAAAAAAAAAAAATAGTATCTTGTATATCTTATCAAAATCTAATTTAGGATTTTTTTTTTTATATTTTAAAATCTGTGGTTAAAATTATCTTTGTAATCCTTATTTTATTGGTTCAAATTTAAGTATTTTTATGTAAGGGAAAAAAATTCAATACCATCAGTTTTTTTGTTAAAAAGAGTTACTTTTATTTGAATTTTTTTGTAAAAGACTAAATAAAATCTAGAAGTATATATGTTTACCTTTTATAGTTATCCAACATTATATATAAGAGGAATATATATATATAATATAAATATGTGTGTATATATTAGCTTTTTTTTTTAGTCGGTTATTATATAGAAGAAGAAGGATTCAAACTTAATTCATCCCACTTAAAAAATGAATATCCATATTATTAGTTTATAAGGCTATTCATTTATATACATTAGATTTGGTATTATGATTCCAATACTTTCTTACACAAATTGAAAACAACTCCAAAATCATATCAAAAGTATGATAAAAAAATCCTCACATTTAAAGGCATCAACTTTTTATAATGAATTTTTCATTTGAGCTCTTTTAAAATATTATTTTAGATACATACAAGACATAATTTTAAGTGAATATGAATAATTTATATTGTTTTATTTATTATAGTATGTGAACAAAAAGATATTTATATAGGAACCACTTCTTATTCATCTAGAGAACTCAATTAAAATGCTTAAGTAAAAGAAAGATTAGCCATTGTATTAGTTTTTCATGTTATTCATGCAAAAATGGGCTATCATATGTATTTATATAGCTCTTTTATGTTCTTGCAAAGAATTCAATCCTTATACTCAAAATGGTTTTAAAAAGCTTTGATATCTACCTATGCTTCAATTGCATGAAAATTTATAGTAAAGATGTCTAAACAGGCCTTTTTCTTGATTAATCCACACCTACTCTCATAACATTTCAATTGTATGAAAATCTACAGTAAAGATGTCTAAGTAAGCCTCTTGATTAGCCTACACCTACTCTCATAATAATATGCTTGTGAAATATCTTTTATAAAAAAAACATGATTATAGTTTTATAGATCAAATATAGTAAGCTCGATATTAAGAATGACAATTCATATTATTAAGTCTGTGTGTTTGAAAAGCTTAACTCATAACAAACTTCTTTAAAATTGTATGAATACTTTTTGTGTGAATCCATCTACTGATTAAAAGAAAAAATTTTACTTTTCATATCGGGTTTTCACTCCTTGACATATTACATACCCAAATTATTACAGTTGGTGTGACTGTTAACTTTAACGGTAATAACTTTGAAAAAAAATAAAACAGAAAATTAGAACTTTAAAACGTTAAAATCAAAGAAAAAACCTAAAAGAAAAATGGAATGGAATTACTTATTCTATTTCCCCTAAATCAAAACCACAATCCACAAAACAAAACTCTCTAAATCAAAACCCGCGACCTCCGTATCATCGTAGACCCACTCGCCTTCATCCCCAAACTAGAATGTAATCAAGGACGAGCATCTACTGAAGAAGGATGGACGAACTGAAGCAGCAAATTTGAATCGGGAATCCAACTCAAACAATTTACATAAGCATTCACATAAAAAAAATTATAAAAAGGTATATCTTTTCATTGTATATCTCTAAGTTTACAAATTGGGATGTTTTTGAGTAGGATTTTGATTAGTAATGTCCTTATAGTTGTATGATGCCCTCGTCGCTGGATGAAAAATGAAGGATATAGTTGTAGGTCTGACTACGCATGCCAACTGTTTGATGAATTATCCCCAACGGAGCATAAATATGAAACAGTTTTTTGTGAAAATAGCAAAACTATATACTTACCAAAAAAAAAAAAAAAACCTACACAATACCCAAAACAAGAATTATATAAACTCAATTCCTCCTTTCGATTCAAAGCTAATTTTATTTTCCTTCCATTATTATCATGAACATAACAAATTCTATTGGAACTCCGCGCTTGATAGACTTGCACAATAAAACCTTATTGACCGTAACTCTTGCTACTTTTGTAGTGTGTAGAGAGAATGACAAACATATGGCTTTTTATTCTGCTTTGCTAGGGATTTGTCGAAGCGTCTAGGAGAAGCTCTACATTGTCCGTAAAAGGACTTTGATTTGAGTTCACACTTTGATAATTTGTTTGGCTCCTCTTTCCTACAATTGCAGCCTAGATGGGTTCAAAAACAAATTGCAGCCTCTATCTATTATCTCTGGAGAGAAAGGAATGATAGGAGTATCAGTTTCATGATCAAAACATGGATTCTATCCTTAGAAAGATATTAACATGTACCTCTTTTCTGTAAATGTTGAGTACTTACTCTGAGTTTGTGCAAGATGATTTGTCCTAGCAGTAATTTTGTGTGATAAGCCACCATAATTTTCCTCTTTATCAATAAGTTATTGAATTATTTACAGAATTTGAAACAAAGTTATAGTACATTCCTGCCAGTTAATTTTGTCAATATCATCGTGCAATTGCTTCTATCAAGGTTTGAAGGTGCCAAAAGACATTATTTGTTGTGGAGGGTAATCTTCCATATCTTTTCTGTAAATTTGCTTTTCAATATGATCTAATTTGAACTGTTATGTAACATGCAGATTTGAAGGACCACTAGTTCCTTGACTGGGTAAATCCTCCATACATAATTATGAAATTAAATTTAGGAAGAGTAGTTTGGCAAGTCAGAGCAAGATTTCAAGAAGATGCGACTGAAGGATTGGAAAAGGATTTTAAAACTTGAACCCCGTTTGCATTTAACACTAGAAAGGGAAAAGGGGTTGCACTCAATCAAGGAAGTCATTGAATTGAAATTGAAACACGTCAATAGTAGGGAATGATGTTGTGAAGAACCTTGTATATGCCTTAGATGTTTATCATTATAATGATTGTATCCATATTATATATGTTAGAGACGAAACGTATAGGTTGGACTCATGTCGGATGTTATCTTTATCATTTGTAACTTTGTCTGACCAATGTAATATACATCTTTTTTTATCAATAAAATCTATTATTCAGCCATATGATTCAATATAAGTTATTCTCTGACAAAAGTTCTTGCATTGATTTTTTTTCTTTTTCCCTACTTACTTTTTAGAATTCCTGATTATTTGATTAATGTGTATTAAATATACACAAACTGAAGCCAAGCAAATTTTCCAAGTTATATTATGGCTAAAATTCCCACAATTTATTGCTTAAAAATACTCACAATAGCATACCATCACTATTCACATGTATATTCTCCTTGCATACACCCTTTATGCACATACCTTTACAGCTTACTGCATACATATAGTTCATAACTCACTACAAAGAACATATTGCATAAACAAACTCTCATAGCTTACTGTACACACACTATATGCGTACAATATCACAATGCACTCAAGACACACTATATATATACTCTAACTGCTCACTGCACATTCATTTCATATACACTGCAAAGACACACTCTTACAACAGCATATACATAAGTAGACACCCTCACTTCACATATATAATAGCATACAAACTCTCATTCCATACATGCCCAACATTGAACACCCTTACATACCCTCTCACTCCATACTCTGTACTCACCACTCTCACATACACTCTACACTTACCACTCTCATATACATAACCATGGCATACCCTTGCAGCACCCTTACTCCACAAACACAGGAAGATACCATCTTACGCACCACTCACACATCACAATAATCCATTGCATTATAAAACCATAAATAACACCATTCATATGTTCTATAGAAATGACACATAAGTTACTTTGATTATAAAATCCATAATTTATTGATACAACAAAACTTCAAATTGCTATAGTTTCATTAGTCTTTTGGATTACAAAATGAAACATGAATCATACACTTCGACCCCTTCCATTTATTCTTTGGCCTCCACACATTACAAAATTGCCATGAAGTGACACTCTATTTCTTATGTTCCCTCCATGGTTCCTTCTCTAACCATTGCGTATGATGTTTCCTACTCTAACCATTGCGTATGATGTTCCAATCTCGCTACCTCTTCTAGATGTCTCACCAATGGAGCTACTACTAACAATAGGTTGAGAAAACCATGTAGCTATACTATACAGTACTTGACCCTCTTCTACAAAAAAATACACTTTTCAATTGATGAACGTTACATAAAATAAGAGATATAGGTATAAAGGAGTAAAAAACACAAAGGAACAAAAAACACTCAATATTTGTACTTGAGTTGAGGGTCCAGAAACAATTGACAACAATGCAGCCAAGGGCTTAAAAGCTATTGATGCATAACATTTAACAATGATATGGCTACCACTATCACCAACCTTGATCATCTCTACATAATCCCTTATCAAACCATACTGTTATGCTTCATCTCCTCGTAAAATAGCTTGTACTTTTCTCTTTGATCGATATGCCATACAAATGCCTATGTCAATAGCAATGTCTCTCATAACATGTCTTCGAATTGCAAATACTTCCCATCTTAAACCATTACCGTGAAATTCATGTAGATACTTATGTGCAAGGAAATTACAATTAACATGCGCATTCTTGAAACTTTGGGGGGCAACTGTAGTTGGGATTGAATTTTTTCACTTGGAACGTCTCCTTGTTACTTTTTGATTGATAAACTCATTACCTACACTTATAGACACAATGCATGGAACTTTGTCCTTTTGGTTCAAGGCATACCGATAAGCAATGCCTTTCCTTGATATAAAGGCCTTCAAACAAACTTTAAATGTCTTCATATTAGGAAATTTCATTCCTAGCATCAAGCGAGCCTCTTTGCCATTAACATCATCACTGTATAAAGCATATTTATCTGGATCTTCCTTTTATTCGAAATCAAGTAAACTTTGCAAATCATCATCCATTTGAGGTTCATCTTATTCAATCCCAATATCGTCTATACCTTATCCAATGTTGGTAGTTAAGGGAATCCTATCATCTTATGCACAATTTGGAGCAACAAAGCGAAAGTCATCATCAATTCCATCATCATTGAGGTACTCATCAAGGTTATGGTTTTTGCCACCATCTTTAGTGCTAATGCCACCACTTCGACCATGTTTGACATTCTCATTTATAGAGACATGATCATTTTCTACCTCATTTACACCCCCATCCATAGGCTCGATGTATAGTATAACAATACAAACCCCTAATGAGACGTATAACTCCTACATTAATAACATCAAAATCATTTTGAATAGGCCTAAGAGCACTATCTAACGACCACTTAGGCACTAGGCAATAGATAAATGCACTCGGTGGTTGTCCTAACTCTTGGATGACCCGTAAGATCTCAAAAAAGCTCATCATATTAAGATCCATATTCTTCTATAATTCTATGGAGCTGCCATTATAAGATCTATTAGCCCTTTTCATAAATTGCCCACCATGATGAATCAACAAGTTTATAGGATTTGAAATCACCATTACTTGATTCTACAACCTGAAACAACCCTTAGTAGTAACGTAGACAAGTTTTGATGACAATAATAAGTTTAGTGCAAATTGCTTCAACTTTAATTTTTATTAACAAGTTAAGAAATTCGGCCAACTATCATTGGTTTGCTAAGATAATATTGAATTCTCAAGAAGGAAGAAAGAATCACAAATTCATTGTACTCAACATTGCATTTAACAAATTCAAAGTGATATCCAAATAAAATTATTGAAATTTTTGATGTACTAAAAATAACAACAGCAACAAGATACATAACAAACATAAAATAAGTTCTAAATAGTAAGTAAAAAGATAGATTGGAAGTGGTAAGATGAATCGAGAACTAGCAAGAATAATAGACCTAGTAGAACAAGTTATGATTTTTCAATTGGAGTAGTAGATTGCTTTTGTCCATTTGTCCTCTTGACTATGAATGTCGATGATGATTTTTGGGGTTTCAATTTTCGATTATAGGGATGTTTGGGATTCGTGTCTTAATTTTGGAGGGAAAATGAAATAGTATATAACTGGTTTTAGGTGTTTAGGTTTAAAACACTGTATTTCTTACGTCTTCTTAATTTTTTTTTTTTTTTTTTTGGGGTTAAGATTTAAACATGAAAGTTAATTGTGATGGGATATAACATAACTCGGGTATGCTAAGTGTCAAAATTAAAAACACAAATATGTAAAATGTCAAAATGTAAAAACTTGGGTATGTAAAGTGTGATTTGCCTTATTATAAAATAAAATTTTCAAATGCTTACAATATAAACCATGTTAAAAATTAAACAAAGGTCCTCGAGATGGTGATGTATTGCCATAAGGAACTCTTTTTCTTAAGAATATTTCACTTTATTCTAAGCTTATAAAACAAAGTTCCATAAATTTTATTTATATTATTTACGAGATTTGCACCACATAAGTTTAAAATGCCATCATACATACTCTATAATACCTTTAACGTTATCTATTTATTTGTCTATTAGTTTATTGTGATATTTTTTAGAAATTTAGAAAAATGGAACAACTTTTTAGGTTCTTCAAATTTTATAACGTCCTTACTATAACTATTAATTAAATCATCATATTGCTAATATGATTTAACACTCTTAGTATAAATTAACTTTCTAGTTGTATGCATACTTTTAAGACAATTTATATAATTGTCTTTTTTTTTTTTTACTTTTTAATTACATGGTCATGGTAGAAATTTTATTTAGTGATTTGGTATGTTATAAAATTTGAATTTTTTTTACTTATTGTACACCTAATGCAAGTACATGTTTACTAATATAATTTTATACTAGCAAATTACACACCTACAATGCTATGTAAGAAATAAATGAAAAATAAATTAAAAGCTCATTTCAATTTTTTTTTTTAATTCTGCAATCAAATTGTAAATCTTTTAATTTCAACAATAAATTCTTAAAAATTCTAAAAAAACCTCACTTAAATGAGACTTTTATTTTTAGCAATAAAGTCCTAGAGTTTTTCAAAATGACATATTAAGATTGTAAAATTTTTATAATAGTTTAAACATTAATACAAATTTATGCTTCATTAGTTATTTTGTGTACGTCATATATTACGTGAAAACTATGTTGTAAAAAAGTTAATATATATTATAAATCAACATTAATATTGCTACTTATACGTTAGTTTTTAAATTGGTTTATATTGACCATTTTCTCAAATATACTCAAGTTAACCATAATCTTAAAATCAATAACAGAAAAATATCAATAAGTTTCTTGATAACAAAAATTAAGTTGAAAATAAAAATGGAATATAAGATTTAGTGATAGATTTAGAATGTTTTTATCTATTCATAGGTGTTATAAAAAGTAGATTAAACCCCCTTTTAATATTAAAGGTTTTTTGTTTTTTTTTTTGTTCCTTACTTTATTTATTCCAAAATCTTTATACTCTATTATTACTTCTTTTGTTAAACCTTTAACTCTAAGTAAAGCAGTTAATTATTCTCCATAATTTGTGAGAGATGTGAGCTAAATTTCAAGGAAACCATATATAATTTGAGTTAACTGTAGGAGTTAAAAAGGACTTTGAATATCATGATTTCATAGGATTTAAAAGTATCACTTTTCTCATTAAAGTCAAGTGAACGATAAAACATTAACAAAAAAGGAAATTACATAAATTAATGTGTAAATATTTGTGAAAAGAAAGATGATTTTTATTTAAAGGGTTATTTTAAAGGGTTATTAAAGAAATAACATAGAGAATTGCATGAGGTTTCAATCATATAATTTAAATAATACAATGGGTAAGGAAGGTATGGACACCAAAACTCCCCCTTTTGATTTAATAATATAGACTAGACAAGGCACCTATATTGTAGGTGAAGAATTATTACATGTAAAATTATTAATGAAAATAATAAAACTTTGAGGGACCTATAATATAGTGCATAAAATACATACTGACCTAAGAAATAAAAATAATCCATTGACTATAATATAATGTATAATATAATATATAGATATAAATCAAATGGAAACATAATTATCAAAAAAAAAAAATTGGGATGTAGGAGTCAAGTAAATGAAAAAAACTACTCGCTAAGAAAAGATGAAAAGAAATACAATAAATATAACCCAAAAGGTTTCAATTAATACTTATGAGAGTTGGAGTGGATGTTTAAAAAGATAGTGGCTTAAGGCGCATGATCTCAAGTTTCATACAACAAACTAACTATAATGTGGGCAGAACCTTTGATTAATTTTTCATAATGAAAACTATAAAGACAAAAAATGATGGTTAGAAAACACCGTTCTCCTTAATATAATAGATAATAAAATTTAGATAAATATGTAAGACACGAAAGAACTGATATGCATTAATATTAAAAGCATTAATGGTAATAAATATATTGTGAATTGAAATGTATTATCAATGAAAAGTTTAACAACACCATACATTAATGATTTAAATTTTGAACTAATAATGGGAAATGACATTAATAAAAATTGAAATGTATTATTAATAACAAAAAAAAGGAGGCTTTAGTCATTTAATTAAAATAAAATATTCAAGACACCAAAATGGCTTGAAGATTTAATGTGATATTGATGAAAACTAAAAGGTAATATTGATGTCAAATGTAATGAAATAAATGTTTTTAGGCTTTAGTATTATAAAAAAATTCTTAATGGAAGTTGACCTTAATGAGAAATAAAAGGTATTATTAATGGAAAAATTAATTTGTTGTCATCTTCAAATTAATAATTAAGTTTTGAATTCTTGATCGAAATTGATATGAATGGAATTTAAAATATTTTATTGATGTTAAAAAGTTAAAGAAAGAAATAATAAAGTATGCCTATATGGAAAGGAAAAATCATTATAGATATTTGTAATACCCTAAAACCCAAAAGTGCTATAACTTGCTACGTGTCTCTATCAATTAAGAACATGTTACAGCTCTAAAATTAATTGCAATATCCAAAATAAATTGTAACAGCCACTTATCAAGTACAAAACAACAATTCTCTAAATACATCGATTCAAGCAAGTCACTTCAACCACAAAAATACAAAATAATTAGATTTTGATCTTCTGCCACATACAAAACTAGTTGCCTCTCTTTCTCAACCAATTTTCACACTCGTCACAAACTTGTAGAGTCAACCTAGAACTATAAAAACAGAAGAATGAGCCAAAACTTAGTACAAGTGCAAAAACAATACGGATGCTTAGCCCAAAACATTCACATGCATATAATGCAGTTGTAATAGAATATAAGTACATAATAGTTTAATTATCTTTAATTTATGTTAAAAATCAATAAAAGGATATTCATAACTCTGCCACACCATGATCTTGTCCACATAGATAAATAGATATAATATAAGTATTCATTGACATGCATTATGCCTAAAATCCAGAGATTGGAAACTTAATATTCTAGCTACATCATTATATATATGAATCCACTAAAGAAACCTCACATATGATTAGTGGTTGCTCCTTTAGATAACTATCACTACAAGCCCGTAGAGAGAGCAAGTGAATCAAGTACAACCAATAGTCAAAGTCAATTAACTCTGATCATTTTTAACCTAGCAAGCATAACCATACAAACAAGCACCATATACCTAGAATTGCTCCACAATAGCTAAAAGAGCTCTAATCCACAAATCCTAAATCAACAGCTCAAACCTCAACAAGAAAGGAATCCGATAACCACTACGAATTTATTGGAAATTGAGAACAAGTATACATCTTAACTCTTAGGTACTTGATAACTAGTTCATACCTAAAAGTTACTCAAGAACCTAGAAACTTATCCAATCAAAGGTCCCAAGAGAAAATAATCAAATCCATTCATAAATCAAGAATAGAAATTTAAGATAGTACAAACACGTAATATGATAGAGTAAAAAGTTAACATATTGATATATAATATTATTTAATTACTCAAATCAAAAGAGTACAATATATATATAGATATATAAGGAAAAATATAAGACGAATATATAACGAGAGTGTTAAAATATATGGTTTTACTAATCAGTATACTAAAAGAATATGTATTTAATTTGACAATATTAGAGTTTATAGAAACATGTAAAAAATGACATGTTAATAATCGAAATCCAAAACGGAAATATTTTACAATTAATATCATATACTAAATAATAATAACAACAACCGAAATAGAAATACTTAAATCATAATGTTATCAATATTAAATAATAAGGTATAACCATAGAAAAATAGTATCATTGTAAACCAAATCGATATGAACACTAAAGTAACTCTATACTCAGCCATAAAATAGTGAAACTTAACACAAAATATAATAAGAAATAGAAATTCAACAGCATAAATACAAATATATACATAATTCGATATTATGACATAATTTATAATAGCAACTTCATATAAAATAATATCACAATTATGCCTATTAAATCAATTTACAATAGAAATCAAGTAATAACAACATAATTACTTTTCGCAATAATATAGGAAAAATAAAAATACCATACTACATATACGATACCCAAAAAACAAATAACCGAGTCAGCTTATGAAATAAAGCTGAAATGGGAACACTTGGTGGATACGAATCGATGACCAATACAAACTTATTAGATATAAAAATATAGAAATTACAATTTGTTTAACAATATACCTAAATAATTAACAAATACTAATTTACTAAAATGGTTTGGAAGTGAATCGATTTGCTAGGCTCCAATATGTGACTGAATTGGGGAATTGCTAAGGAAGGGAAAATAAAATTAAGGGGGCAAGAATTAGATTTGGGGAGATAGGAATTGAGGGTCGAGCTAATGAAGAATAGATTTAGGGGGGGGTGTCTAATGAGTAGGAGTGGCGATTGAGATTTAGGGAGAAAGAGAGAGGATTGAAATGGAGTAGGGTGAGTGAATTAAAAGATTGGGGTAGGGTCTAACGTCAAGGGGCTTTGGGTGAGAGTAAGATTTAGGAGAGTGAGCAAAAATTGAAATGGATGGGGCTAGTGAGAAGTGATTAATAGAGAGAAATAGGTTTGATGAATTAAATGAGAGGATGAGGGGGAGAGAGAGAATGAGGGTAGTGGTTGAAAAAGAAAAAAGGAAAATGGAAATTAAGATAAGGTAGATTCTATGGTCCCGTCCACTATTATGATGGAACCGATCTTTTTCTCCATCTCATGATTCATTCACATGTTTTAAAATCTAAACTATTGAATTCAAAATTTGATTAATAGTTTAGATTTAAATGAGTATATATCAAGAATGAGATGGATGATAGTATTAGTTCTATAAAAAATAATAATGGGACCATAAAAAAATCCTTAAAGATAGGGTTTAGGGTAGGCTTTGGGTAAGGTCTAGATTATTTTAGAACTTTCTATAATATAGAGTAGGTTTATAATTAAGATAGAAAAGTGAAAAATTAATTGAAATGAGATGAAATAGTACTTAGAAAAATAAATTATTTATAAAGATATTATAAGATATATATAATACTAATAAAATATTTATACTATATACATAAAATAAAATTTAATTTATTTAATGCATACATAAAATAAGAATTTAAAAAAAATCGGAACCTTAAATTAGACATATATTCTATAGGATACACTTTAAAAATAAGTTTAGAATTACTTGAATATTAATAAATTGAGATTTTTCCTATGGTACGATTTCTATCGACATGACTTAAATTATTTTATTACTTTATTAATGAATTATTATTTTAACTTGATTAGGTTGTTTCAATACTAAAGCAATGTCATTCTCTTTAATATTATAGATATAAATATGAATATAGATTCACATAAATGAATCACAATTTAAATTAGTTTATGGTTGACCATTATATTTACCACTAATAATACGTTTCAGTTTTCTTTAGTATCATTTCCCATTAATAATCTATAATATTAAAGCTTATAGGCCTTCTTTAGTGTCTTACATATTTTATTTTAATTAAATGAGAAATACCCCATTTCTCTTGAATGCTTTTTTTTTTATTCCTATTAATATTGATTCTTATTAATAATTCAAAGTATTAAATCATTAATTTATGGTGTGATTACATTTACTACTAATGAAACATTTCAATTCTCATTAATGTCAATTATGATCAATAATATATATGCTTTTCAAATAAATGATAAAAAAAAAAGATATAATTCGACATTCAAATCACTAATTTATGGAATCCGTATGTTCATCATTAATTAATAATATAATTCAATTTGCAATAATTTTAATTCCAATCAATAATTTATAAAATTAAAACATTTTGACCTTTTATGATGTCTTGCATATTCTATTTTAATTAAAATACTGAAAACTCCCTCAACCTCCCATGTTTCTGTTCTGACGTTATTCTTGACTAATGATTGTATATTTTAATATTAATTAATGGATGGATACCCCCATTGTTTGTATGTAAAATTAAATTTACTATTATAATCAAGTTTATAAGAAAAACAAATTGTTAATTACATGCTTGAAATATCTTATGGATGGGGAAAAAAGATAGAACCATACAAATACTCTATAATATAGTTAAAATGGAGAATATTATTAACAATTCAAATCAGTTTAAATGCTGAATCATAATGCTGTACTAAAAATATTTTTAAATCAAAACTGGATATGATATTGTGAAGTAGTTAAGATTATTCCTTTTGTTTTCACCTTTACATCCTTTACAATATTCGTCTATTTAATAGGCATATACCTAAAGATAATTATTTTAATTGATTTTATATCCAATCAAGATATATGCATTTGAAACTTTGATGGTTGAAGTTATAATAGAAAAGACTTCCTTTAAAGAAACATGTTCAACAAAGGTTGAAATAGTAAAATGATTAGTTGTTCTAATGCTTGGATTGGATAGAGTTTTGGCATAAACTATGTTAAGAAACCAAATATAAGATGACATGTGAAATAAAGAAAGGAATGACTTAGGAAGAGGATTTGTTTTATATTACATCAATATGAAAAGATATACCTTCCTCTAGGTTATTGTTTAAAATCTGAAAGCACATATAAAGATGCTATGTAGGATAAAATCGAAAGTGATAAATATAAAAAGATAACAATCTAAATAAAAACATCTAGAAAAGTAAAGAGTGTATAAAAAATAATCTAACTTGATAACAACAACTTTAAGCAATTTATAGTATAATGAAATATAACAAAAAATGTGATAATGCCTTTTATTAATAAGTAATATATGTTTCAAATCTTGTGCTTCACTAGAATCTAACTTTAAATGAATACGTAATATGTGAAAAGGAAAAAAATGCAAAAAAGGAAAAATTACAAAAATGCGGGTTTTAAGAAAATATTTTTAAAAATACCGCATTTGAAATTGTTTCTATCGTTCCTTGGTTCTTACCAGTAATTAGTTAAGGTTTACATGTACTGAACCTACAAAATAATGTATAGTGAAGGGATGCCGGGGATTGTCTGACGTGACCACTACGATGCTTAAGTCAGCAATAAGCTTTTTGTGTATTGAATACTGAGTGTGCCGGCTGAAAATGCAGAGTTTGTAGAGAGAATTACCGTTAGGTAAATGTCTGGTATTTATAACGGAGTGGAGCCGGTTGTTGGAGATCGGTTGATGGGAAAGATCTTCTTTCGCAAGTGTAGGAGAGTAGAGCTGTCGTATCCGACGTATCCTTAACCTTTAGGACGTGACTATTTTATCCTTATCTTATAGTTTGTAACCGTTACAGTTCTTCATGGGTTTAAGCCACTAAGAGCCAGGCCTAAAGCCTACAGAGGTGAGCCTAGTGAGGTAAGGTTTGGCAAATCTAGTCAGGCTTGAGAGGTCCTTACCCAAAGTGCTCTATTAACACTTGCGCACCACCCACAACACCCCCCTGCAGTCTCATTGCCAAGGAAGAGGTAAGAAGAAGGAATGCATGGGCAGTACGAACGTGAGCAATCTGACTCTAGAAAGTTCAATCCGATGCCATGATGTCGAGGTGAGAAGGCCCAAAGTAGTGAGTCATCCTAAGCAATGGTCTGCTGGTTTGAAAGTATTTAAGGCTAGGCAAGCAAGGGTGCTAAGGTACTCTAATGATATAGACTGGTTTGCTTAAACAAGGCCTAATAGGGATCGAATGGACATAAGTGTGTCATGTCTTCGTAATGTTGACTAGGTGTAGATCGCATGGGCCCTAAAGAAGCTTCCTGTTAAAGGGACTTTCAAAATGCAACTTTTACCCGCTTGTATTCCATGCATTAAATGTGATGTAACAGGTGTCACGTTCTAATAGACTAGCATGTAACTACATGCTTTTTGCTCTTTTAAAGGTGGTCATCTAATTGAAATGCTTTCCATGTATCGATAGGGTAACATTCTAAGGGATTCGTGTTTATACGTATCCTCATAACCGCCTATACAGCTTCCCAAGCAATTTTCCTATAGATAGGAGGATTACAAAAAGAGAATGCTTTTCTGCAATCTTTTCACTTAGTTGTCATAATTTCTACATTTGCATTCAAACTCTCAAACCTTCTTCAAAAGCTTCAATTTTCCTTTTCAACAATCACAATTATGTCTACCAACAAAGGTGAGACTAATTCTTCTTCACTAGAACTTACCTCTAATTTAGATTCTATGAGGAGTGATCTTTCTCAAGCGTAGGAGTGCAAAGTGTCATCACTAACACAACTCAACCAACCTACAAGAATGGCTATAGAGGCGTTAGATAGGGCTAAAATCATCAATGACATACCCAAAGACGTGTAGGCGGATATTCCCTTGCCCCCTACTAAGGATTTATTCGACGCTCCTAGTATGGGGAAGGGGCTTAATGGCCGTATTAACAAAAGTAAGGATCTTACCCTCAGCAATTTCCTCGTAGGGGCGATATTCGGGTAACATATTAGATTACTGCGAAGGGATGAATAGGTAGCCCTACTATCGGAGAGGTGCTTTGCAGTTTTTGAGAAGTGCTTAGAGTTTGGGCAACACCTCCCTCTAAGTCAATTTGAGAGGGATTTTTTTTACTACTATCGCTACAGCTTGTCCCAAATTCCTCCGAATAGGTGGAGGGTATTGAAGGCATTCCAAGCACTCTATGAATACCTGGTGATAAAGGCTACTCCCAAGCTGTTCTACCACTTCTATATGTGGAAGAGTGTTGGGGGGTAGCCTTACCTCTAGCCATGCTCGGGAAAGAAACTATTCTACAGTCTTGTTGACTCGATCAAAGGCTAGCAAGATGAATATGTAGTGGTGGAGATGCTCAAATAGGCCACCTTCTGGACTCGATGGACCAGAATGGTCCGTACTGGAGGTGAGAAGAGGTTGGGTTCAAGCGATGCCAAGGCTATCAAAGAGATCTTGGCCTTTATGGAGCTGAGAGATAGTCAGGAGATTAGCGCTACAGAGATCGTAGAATGGTATTTCTAATGCCCAATCTCTAAGCTCTTCCCTAGCATGAAGAAAGCTGTGGTCGAGAAGTGGGTTGAAGGTACTGGTTCATTCCTGCGCACTTGTTTGTTGTGCTAGTGTCTAGGTACTTTGTCCAACACTTGTAGGATAGGTGGACTTCCTTGGTCATGCTGGTCATGATGGTGTTTTATAAATGATAGTGGTAGTTTCTGTTGATTTGTCCTTGTTTTCTTTTTCTAACCTTTAGATCAATCTTCCTACTGGCAAGAGCTTAGCTCCAAGGGCGACCCGTCCATTCATAGATGATTTGATGAGCCAATGCTAAGCACGATCGAAGGCAGGTCAACCGACAAGGAAGGCGGTGAAGCCAAAGCTGAGGCCTGGAAAGACCAGCAAGTAGTGGCCGAGGTATGTACCTTAAGGGATTCCACTCGTCATCTGGGATGAGTTGATGGTCGTAGCTCCTTTAAGCGTAGCTTTGCCCAATCCTGCTATCCCCTCATTCAAACCTATCTTCGTAGGTAACGAAGGTGTCGAGGTAGAGAGGCTTAATGTGTAAGTGCTTTCCCCTCCGAAGGCAGCTAAGGAAGGAACTAAGGAACTAGCGGCCCCTCCTGCTACCGCAGCTAGGTCTAGGTACAAAGAGGCAGAAGCCCTTGGCAAGGGACCCTTTGGCCAAGGGGAAGTAGAATGAATGGCCCTTGGCTCATCCCTTCTAAAGCGTAGATGATGTTGGGGATGAGTTTTTAGACGTCCTCAACAACTTCCGAAAGATGGGGTTGAGGCTAAACTCATTCATAGAAGCGCTGTATACTTCCTTAGGTGAGGCGTTGAATAGGAAGGCCTCCAAGATGGAGAAGAAAAGGGCTCGAGGAAAGATCCTGCGACCGAAGTGGGAAGTCCGTGCTAGCGACCTAATGCTGTGCTATCGGACCCTCAGTTACCAAGCTTCAATGGAGTCTTACACCCCTAGTAACTAGGTTGTGCTGGAGAGGATCTCCCAAGAGGGTGCTAACGACCCCATACAAATTGCAAGCCACTTAAGTACCCTAATGCGGCAGGTAGGTCTTCCATGTTATTGTGGCATTGTATTTTAGCGCCTGGTACTAACTTATGCATTATATTTTAATCTTGTAGTACCATAGCCAAGTTCTCCATGAACTAAGCAAGTCCCATGCCGCCTAAAAAGAGGTAACTAGATTACGGGAGGAGTTGCATCTGTAGAAGAAGTGCCTATTAGAGGCAAAGACTTCTAACAGGAGGTACTTGAGAAAATTTGCTCAAGCTAACAAGTGCCTCTACCGCTCTATTGTGTAGGAGGTAGGGCTTCAGACACGGCTCAGGCATGCGAAGTAGGAGAGGGATGCTTAGAGGATCAAGGAACTGAAGGCTTGGCTTGAGAACGAGCAAAGAAAGCTCATCTCTCGCAACAATTGGAGGAGGAGTGCACAATTAAGGCCCGAGTCGAAAAAGAGAACGCAGAGCTGAAGGCTTCTATGGCTAGGCTAAAAGCCGAGTTGGCAATGAAGGAGTCTAAATGTGAAGGTGTTAAGGCCATGTCACTTGAGCTAGCTGGCTCGAAGGCCACTATAGAGCAATAAGTCAGGGAGCTACAGGGCAGGGTTTTAGAGATGGAAGAGATCATCTCTAAGATGAAAAGCAGGGAAGTCTTCAGCGATGCTACCGTGAAGAAGGTAGTTGCCTACTATAGGGCCACTAAGGAGTTGCTAGAGGAGTTGGAGGACCTATCTACTGATTCTGCCCACTTCATCAGGAGAGAAATCCTCTCCCATTTTCTAGATTTGGACTTGAGCTTCTTGGATTCTCTAGACTCCCCCATGTTCATCGAGAAAAGGGAGGCGGTGGCTAGAGAAGAAGGCGCTTCTACATCCGACCCCGCTTTGGTAACTCAATAAGAGGATGCCTTAGAAGCCGTCCTTGGGGAAGATCTGCCTGCGGGGGGTCTTACTGCTCTTGATTTGCATGTTTCATTCTCCTTTGCAGCTTAAGGCCTATCAGTTGAAGTGCTTGTAGATTAGTGCTTGGAGCAAATTGATGCCTTAGATTTTTCAGAGTTACCCAAGTTAGCTAATCCTAGGCAGTAACGAGGTTTTGTAATTTTTTTTTTTTTTTTGTTCAAGGTTAGATTGCCGGCCTTTTCCTTATAAATAAAAGTGTATAATAAATAAATGAAGTTTTTCACATCTTTCGCTATTCTCTTTGTAAGCCTTGTGGATCCTTGATTAAGATTTTGTTGGGAGAGTTCCTTTGTGTAAGGGATGTTTTCACTTACCGAGGTTACTCTAAGGGGGTCAAGTCGATGGCATTCCGACCTGCTCGGTTTGTGGGAGTTTCTTTATGCAAGGGGTGTTTCCCCTTACCGAGGTTACCTTAATGAGTTTAGGTCGGTGGCGTTCTGACTTACCTGGTTCGTGAGAGTTCCTCTATGCAAGGGGAATATCTTAAGGGGGTTAGGTCAGTAGCTTTCTAACCTGCTCATTTCGTAGGAGTTCCTCTATGTAAGGGGTGTTTCCCCTTGTCGAGATTACCCTAAGGGGGTCAAGTCAGTGGCATTCTGACCTACTCGACTTTTGGGAGTTCCTTTGTGCAAAGGGTGTTTCCCTTTGCCAAAGTTACCATAAGGGGGTCAAGTCAGTGATGTTCTGACCAACCTGAGTAACTATTTAAGTGCCTTTTTAAAAGGCTGGCAAGGCAACTGAAACAAAAGGAGACAGAAAGAAGTATGCAATCAATTAAGAGCTTTTTATTTCAACTTGAATTAAAATAAAACTATACATGATGAAATTTTAATCAAAGTAGAGGCGTAGATTGTCGGAGTTCCACATGCACGGGAGAAGCTTGCCATCCAATCTTTCCAACCTAAATGCTCCATTGCCCAACTTCTACCTGACTCTGATCGAGTTTTCTCAATTGGGGGCCAGCTTGCCCTGGCCTTCTTGTAAACCTATAGCCTCCAATTTTTGCCACACTAGGTTGCTGACCTTGAATTCCTTATGTCGGACCTTTTAATCATAATACCAAGTAGCCCTATGTTGATATGCTGTAACACGAGCAACAGCGAGGTCTTTGATTTCCTTGATTGCGTCGATGCTTGCTTGTAGCGATGAGTCATTCAGGGTGATGTTGAAGCTTCAAGTCCAAATATTGGGGAGTTTAAGCTCGATAGGGAGGATAGCTTCCGACTCGAAAGCCAAATGGAAGGCAGTCTCATCTATCGAAGTACAGTACGTGGTCTTGTACCCCTACATGATATTAGGTAGCTCATCGACCTAGGCACCATGAGATCGGTCCACGTACTTCTTAAGGCTATCTATGATGACCTGATTAGTCGCCTCCACCTGTCCATTCAATTAGGGATGGGCGACCAAGGTAAAGTGTACAGTGATGTGGTGCTTAGCACAAAACTCCCTAAACTTAAGGTTGTCAAATTATCGATTGTTGTCTATGATCAGTGCATGGAAGACTCTAAACCAGGAGTGAATGTTATTTCTAACAAATGTCTCTATAATTCGCTCGGTGATTCTGGCCACGACTTTAGCCTCCACTCACTTCATGAAGTAGTCTACGATGACAATTATGAACCGTCATCCTTTTGATGCTTTCAGGAAGGCACCAAGGATATTGATTCCCTATTGGGCGAACGGCTATGGGCTCATCAGGGGTTGGAGTGTAATACTAGGTGCGCGACTGATTGGAGTGTGCTTTTGGTACTATAAGCACTTCTAAGCTGTAGCTTTTGCATCCTGCCTTATGGTAAGCCAGTAATATCCGAGCCGTAGTGCCTAAAGGTACAAGGCTTGGGATTGGATATGATTGCTGCATACTCCGGTGTGTAGCTCTTCCATGACGTACAGTCCTTCCCTTTCTCAAAGAAACAAGAGTAGGGAAAGGCTGATTCCCTTGCAATATAGGACGTTGTCAATTAGTAGACTCAGATAAAGTCAAGGCAATTGTAAACATGCTAGCACCAAAGACTATAAAAGAAGTTTGAGGACTGCTGGGAAGATTGAATTACGTCACTCGATCTGTATCGTAGCTAACTGATAGATGCAAGCCATTATTTAAACTTTTGAGAAAGAATGCAGCAATAGAATGGGATGAAGAGTGTGAGTAAGTATTTGTTGAAATCAAAGAGTATCTTATGAATCCTCCCATACTGGTCACTCCCATACCGGGACGGCCGTTGATTCTTTACTTAACAATTCTTCTTGAATCAATGGGATGCATACTGGGGCAGAAAGGCGAAAAGGGAAGAAAAGAGCATCCTATATACTATTTGAGCAAAAAATTCATAGAAGGCAAACAAAAATACTCAAAAGTGGAAAGAACGTGTTGTACCTTAGTATGTGTGATGCACAGGCTTAAGCAGTACGCTCTCTATTACTTAATAGAGTTGTTGACAAAACATGGCTCATTGAGGTATTTAGTAGAAAAGCCAATGCTGATTAGAAGAATATCAAAGTGGCAAATGCTGCTCTCTAAGTTTGATATCAAGTATATAAGTCAAAATTAAGTCAAGGAGCAGGCGATAGCTGATCAATTGGCAAAATACCCATTAGAAGATGAGGATGATGGTTCAGAAGCACAATTTCTTAATGAAAATGTGATAATGGCAAATGAATTGAATGATGAGAAATTAGGGTGGAAGATGTATTTTGATGGAGTAGTCAATATATTCGAGTGTGAGATAGGAACGATACTAGTATCACCTAAGGGTAACCATTTCCATGTGGCAGTGAGGTTAACATTTCCATGTACAAACAACCTAGCAAAATATGAAGCCTGCATTTTGGGGCTCAAAATGGCAATAGATATGGGAATACAAAAACTTGAAGTGTACAGAGATTCTTTTCTTATAATTCTCCAGATCTTAGGAGAATATAAGACGAAGGACAAGAAATTGGTATCTTATCTCAAACATTTAAGCAAGCTGATTGAAAAATTCTAAGAGATTTCATTCGATTACATTCTAAGGATCCAAAATCAAATTGCCAATGCATTGGCTACGTTAGTGTCAATGGTGAAAATCATAGATGGGATAGAAATTCAACCTTTAAAGATTGAGGTGGAAGAAAGCCCAGCTTTTTGCTTGATAGTTGAAGAGAAGGAATCAAAAGAACCTTGGTATCATGATATCAAAAGGTTACTTCAAACGGGGGAATTTCCTGAAGATGTCGATAGAAAAGATAGAAATAATTTAAGAAGGTTAGCTACTCATTTCCAATTAAGTGGAGCCATGTTACAGAAGAGATCACCAGATGTAGCATTGCTAAGATGTGTGGATGAAGAAGAAGCTAAGAAATTGATGAAAGAAGTGCTTGAAGGAGTTTATAGTCCTCACATGAATGGATATGATGTTAGCTAGGAAGATTATGAGAATGGGGTATTTTTGGATGACAATTGAATCGAATTATATCAGGCATGTAAGGCACTATCACCTATGTTAGGTGTACGCTAATAAAATCAATACTCCTCCTTAAGAATTGCATGTGTTGTTGGAGTCTTGGCCATTCTCGATATAAGGAATTGACATGATCAGTCCAATTTCGCCAATAGCTTCAAACAGGCACAAATTCATTTTAGTCACAATTGACAATTTTATCAAGTGGGTAGAAGTAACGTCGTATGCTACAGTAACTAAAGGAGTGGTAGTCAAATTCCTGAAAAGAGATATTATTGCAAGATACGGTACATCCGAGTCTATTATTATAGACAACGAGACAAATTTGAATAATAAGTTGATGGATTAAGTGTGCAGCCAATTTAAGATCAATCATAGAAACTTAACTCTATATCGACCTCAGATGAATGGGGCAATTGAAGCCATAAATAAGAACATCAAAAGAATCATTGAGAAGATGGTGATCACTTATAGAGACTGGCATGAGATACTTCCCTTCACTCTTACAGCTTATATAACCTCAATTAGAACCTTTATTGGTGCAACACCGTATTCATTGGTGTACAAAACTGAAGTAATATTACTGGTGGAAGTAGAAACATCTTCGTTCCAAGGATTGACAAAAACTTAACTCGATGAAGCATAGTGGGTAAAGAAGCAGATTGAGCATTTGAATCTCCTAGATGAAAGGACGCTTACAATAATATGTTGTGGTCAGTGCTACCAATAGTGGATGATCCAAGCTTTTAACAAAAAGGTATGCCTAAGATACTTCAAAGAAGGAGACTTGGTATTGAAGAAAGTATTATTGAATGCAAAAGACCCTAGGGGCAAGTTTGCTCCAAATTACGAAGGCCCTTATGTGGTGAAAAGAGTATTATCAAGTGGCGCATTAATATTGATAGAAATGGATGGTCCAAAATTAAGGGGACCGGTGAATTAAAATGTAATCAAGTTATATTATCCATGAAAACTGAGTTCAATAAAGATTTCAATTTTTCTTGAATTGTTTGTGGTTAATCTTTCATTGTTTACAAGTAAAGTTGATATCCATAAATATTTTCAAATACAGATGGTCATCAATGGATGAAAACTTCACCAATAAACCCTTGTATACTATGTTTCCTAGCCTCATACACTTAAAACACCAAATAATCACCAATAAATCTGAATCACCAAATAAATTGAAAGTGAATGTTCTTAGTGATTTGATCTAATTTCTTTTGAAAAGCAATTTATCAAGAATTATAGAGATGTGGAAATTGAGACTCTATGATGGCAAAAACAGAATCAAAGCATGAGTATGGTGCAGCTAAGCAAAAGATTTCAAATTGTAAAGTAGGCCTTATTCTAAGAAGAACAATAGAATAAAAAAAGAAAAGAAAAGAAAAAAGAGAAAGAGAAAAGAGAAGAGAAGGCAAAGGAAGTGCCTTGGTGATATTCTGGTGATCGAACAAGTGAATATCGGGAGTCAACTTGAGTAGGTCCATTAATTGCTACCTATGAAATTTTTCATTAAAGTTAACCTAAAATTCTCAAAAGAGAAATTCATGAAAATGAGACTAATCTTGAAGAGATCTATACTCTTTAGATTATTCACTGTGATAAGATAACTCTCGAAGAGATCTATTATCTTTGAATTATTCAACAAATCAAAATTAATCTCAAAGAGATCTATCCTCTTCAAATTATTCAACAAATCAAAACCAATCTCAAAGAGATCTATCCTTTTCAGATTGTCCCCTAAACCAAAATCAATCTCAAAGAGATCTATCCTCTTCAGATTGTATATCTTCAAGATTATTCATCAAATTACAACCGAGTCTTGAAGAGATCTATCCTCTTTGGGTTCACAAGCCAAGGCAAGTTTTTTGGAAATCTCAAAGAGATCTGTCCTCTTCAGATTATCCGCAAAATCATAAAATATGGCTTAGTTGGTTAAATTTAGAGATAGAATTTGGCAAAAATGGGTTACTTTTTTGTCTTTATAATAAAGTTCTAATTGAACTTCACCATAAAGAGGAGCAGCTGTAGTCACCTCATTTTTTCTAATTTTTCCCTTTTATTTTAGTTGAGTCAGAAATAAAAAATAATGAAAAAAGAAAAAAAAAAGAAAATGAAAAATAAAAAATAAATAAAATAAAAAAGAGAAAATCGAGTCAAGTTATAGCAAGTCAAGTTGTATAATACCGAGTCGTGTCAAGTCGAGTTATGTTATGTTGAATTGAGTTAAACCAAATTAAGTTGGATTGTTAAATCAGATGACGATGTGGGCTTAATTAATTTTAAGTAAATGGTGAATTGGACTATTACTAAAATATTTGGGGCCAAACTAATATAGAATAAATATTTATCTAATTTACGGGCTCAAATTAGATTTAGGAATTAGTGGGCTAAATTATAGTGGATCAAATCGAGCCTAAAAAGAAAAAGCTTAAAATAAAGTATGGTTTCTA